>PVKM010008615.1:0-38614 GCA_004027735.1 Carollia perspicillata
GGACCTGCTCTTCATCAGCTGAGTGACTATGTGACCAGGGGCAAGGTTGCTAACACTTCAGTCCTTAACACTGTCCTTCTGCTGTGCCTTTCTGGTGCCTCCTCCTTGGTCTCCTGTATGGTCTTCCCTCTAGGCTTTTTCCTGTGTCCTTGTCTTTTCTCATTTCTCCCTGGGTTTGCTCCTTCTCTCCCGTGGCTCCGCCTGCTGTCCCTCTAATGATGGCTCCCCAGCCTCTATCTGTAGCTGAAATGTTCAGTGCTATTCACCCAAACCTCCACCTTCACTTCCACATGGACATCTTGCAGGCATCTCAAAATCGCCATGCCCAGAAGCGAGCACACCATCTTCCCTGCAAACCAGCTCCTCGATTACTAGGCCCCATCTCCTCCTCAGAGACAACAGGCCAGAGATCTTGGAAATATTAACCAGCCACACCATTACTGTCTATTCCACACACACTGGACCAGAGCGTGAGATGCCTAGGTGTCTGCCCACTGGGCTCCCTAGCCACTGCCTGGCCCCAGGGAGGCCCTTCTTACCCCTGGCCTAGACCCTTCCAGCACGCCCCTCTCTAACCTCTTCTACCCACTGCTGCCAGCTTTCCCCTCTCCACTCACTAATAGTGAGAGCTTGGGTGGTAAACAGGTTTCTCCCTGCTTCCGTAAAATGGGAGGATTCAGAGAAGATGATCCCATTAGACGCTTCCGGCCCTAGCTGTCTTTGATTCAATTATTATTCACCTGACACCGCAGCTCAACCCCGAGACAGAGCCTCATTTCTAGATTCCTTCCTCTTCTCCAAACCATTGTCCCAGCCATTTCCAGAGGGAACTTTCCAAGACTGGAGGCAATCCTGTGATGTCCTCCATGACTAATTCCCGATTGCTCCTTTGCTGGCCTCAATACTTCCCTGGGTGCTTTTTAAAATTTTTATTTTTGAGAGAGAGAGAGAGAGGTATTTATTGTTCCACTTATTGATGCATTCATTGGTTGATTCGTGTATGTGCCCTGACCAGGGATGATACCCACAACCTTGGTGTACTGGGATGATGCCCTAACCTACTGAGCTACCCAGCCAGGGCTCCATGTGCTTTCAATTCAAGATACATTTAATATTTGGCAGCTCCTCACACTTACCAGCTGGTTTTTAGGCCTCCATGCTGTGAATTTTCTATTCTAGCTGTTGGAATTTTTTTTCTCCCTTCCCTACTCTTTTCTTCCCTCACCCCTGGGGTCTGTCTGGTGAACTTGTCCTTTTTCTTCAAGGACCAGATCAAGCATCACTCTTCCTCCAAAGTTCAGCTAATGGCATTTACACATTTGCCCCCGCCTTACACATTGGCCACCCCGCAGGATTCTGAGCCCCGTAAAAGTCATGATATTGCACTGCCAGAGCTCAGCACCATGCTGACACAAAAGACAGGTTCAATAATGATATTGTGATTGAATGGCTCCCCACATCCATGAAATAACATCCATTCTCCTTATTTGGCTGTTTAAGACTCTTTCCATTCTAGACCCATCCCCTGTTAGCTGTTTCCCCGTAAAGCACTTAAGCCGACTGCACCGTTCACCTTCCACGATCATGCCCTGAACATGCCCTGAACATGCTCATCACCACGGGGGGAACTTGTGCTCCCACCCTCCAACCCCCTCATGTCTATGCCTTCTCTGTTCTTTAAAGCTCAGCCAAATGTCACTTCTGGCTTTCCTTATTCCCAATCCAGGAATGACCTTTTGTTTTAGGAGTCCATGTAGGTCTTTGGACCACTTTTATGATTCTTAGCATTTGGGGCCTTGTAATAAAGGGATGTGGTCAATTTAACTTACCTATTAATTACTTGCTGTTCCACACATTCTGACCACAGGGTCTCCATCAAGGTTCTCTACTTCTCATGCGTACCATGGGAGAGCTTAA
The DNA here is from genome assembly GCA_004027735.1 of Carollia perspicillata. Lineage (NCBI taxonomy): Eukaryota > Metazoa > Chordata > Mammalia > Chiroptera > Phyllostomidae > Carollia > Carollia perspicillata. The sequence continues at coordinate 1,918 of PVKM010008615.1, forward strand.
GGCTTTCCCAATCAGTGATGTCCATGAGCACCTTTAAATTCACTCATCCCCATCTCTCTCTCTATCTCTGTCCTCTAGTGGAGACCACTCCGTCTCTCATCTGGACCACAGCAAGAGCCTTCTAATTAGCCTTCGTGTTGCCAGGGCAGCCAGTGTGAACTATTACCTGTGCAAACCCGACCAAATCACCTCCTTCTAAAAATCCTCCTTGACTTCCCAGTGCTCTTGAGATAAAGGACCAAATGCTCCACAGGGTCTGTTCCCCCACCCCCATCCCTCAGGTCTCCCTGTGCTCTCTGCTCTCCAGCTGTGCCGCCCTTCTAGGTGCTCTGGAATCCTATTCACTCGAGGGCTGGGCCAGGCTGCGCCTTTTCAGGGAACATTCTCCCCTTTGGCTTTCCTTGATGGGCATGGTGGGTCCCCCACCCCAACCTTCTGACCTCCACTTAAAACGTCACCCCTCCTTCTGACTCCCACCGCGACCCCTTCTCCCTTGACTAAACTCTCAGCGTTTACAGGTCGCCAACCTCCTGCAATGAGTATTCGGGGCAGAGGGCATGACTTTTTATTCACCACTGTCCTTTTTTCCTGCCTCCTTCCCCTCACTCCTGCGCCCAGCTCAGTGTTCAGCAGAGTAGGTCTGAGACATGGATGTCGGTAGGCAGGTTTGCCCATAGCAGACTGGGAGAAGGCTGCATCTTATTCATTTCACTGGGAGCAGGAAGGATGCTGTGAATGTATCCATGAACGTCAGTATGAGCTTGTGTATCTCCAGAGTTTCAGCTGGTGGCGGATAAAACAAAAAGCACCAAAGACCATGGACACAAATTTGAGAAGCAGATTAAAGAAGCAGTCTTGGCGGGAAGCTTTTTGAGTGGAAAAAAGAGGACAAGCCGGTACCTAGGGCCCCATTGCAAGTTGTCCTGAGAAATTTCATGGGGTAGACTTGTTGTTGGGCACAGAGTGGAGTTGGGTGGGGCTTTGAAGGCCTGGGCTCCTTCATCCCAGGATGTGCCTTCCATGCTCGGCTCTTAAGGTTGTAAATTATTTAAATGTAGAGACTGCACTTTATCTATCTTGGTTTCCTCTGTTCCCGTAACAGCTCTTGACAAATAGTAGAATTGTTGTAAATGTTTCCTGAATTGGATCGAATTTATCCTTATCACAGCCTGAGCCCTGTTAAGATTCATTCCTTCATTCAACATTTACTGCGCACCTACTGTTCATTTACTCATCCAGCATTTATTGTACGCTCACTGACTGCCAGGCACGGGGCTACATGTGTGAATGAGGCACACACGTTTCCTGTGTGCTCAGAGCGATCTTGCAGAGTACAGGGAACTGCATGATACACTCAGTGCTGGGCTAGGAAAGATCAGGGGCAGTGGGGGCCCAGAGAAGGCAAACTGACCTAGACCTGGGGTGGGAGTGGTGATCAGAGAAGGCTCCCTGGGGAAACCGATCTCTAAAGTGGGACCTGACAGATGAGTAGGAGTCAGCCTGGAATGGGGATAAGCACAAAGAGTACCGGAGACAGAGGTAAAAGGATATGTAGAGGTTCAGAGAATTCCACCTCATTCACTCATGCATTCGCCCATTCGCCACTTCAAGAGTGAAGGGTGGAGGCCAAAGGCGTGTGATGAGGCTGGAACCTATGTAAGCACTGGTGATAGAAGGTGCTGGGCACTGTAATAAATTCAGTTTTATTGAGTCTTCAGGACAACCCTATTAGGCGAGACCATTCCACTTTTTCAGATAAGATTTGGGAAAGTTCAGTGGCTGGAGGAAGTTTGCTCAGCTGGTCAGCAGCCTGAACCACCTCCAGATTCTGAGGTCGCAGAGGAAAAAGGCACCCAGTGCCGGGCAGATGTCGGCACCAGCAGTGCCTGCACTTCCCCGATGCTGTGGCCGCAGTCTGCATTCCTGAGCTCACTGGCTGGTCTCTGCCACAGTTCAGATCCGCTGTGCGCTGCTCAGTTGGGGTAGACAGGAAAGGTAGAAAGGCCACCTCTGCAGACAGTGCTTTTGGCCACAGTGTTAACCTCTTGTCTTAACAGTATTCAAATGAGGCCCCCGCAGGTTGCTCTCAGAGCCAGCACCTGGCTGCACAATTTGGAAGAAGCTCCGCAGGCACGAAGGCCTCATTATGTAATTAGGTCTTCGGAAAATGAGCGATTCTTCAGCTACCGCAATCAGAGGGCCTGATGCAGCCCTTGCCTCCAAGGGGATGGCTGGTGCATGTCTCTATTGCTCGTTGCTGCCGCTTCACGAAGATTGTCACAGGGCAAGGGATCTCCAGGGGGCCCCAGATTCTGTGAGGAAGAAAGAGGGGCCCTTTCCTTTAGGGAACAACTTGGGGGTTAGGGACAGTCTAAAGCAGTGGTCTCAACCCTGAGCATGCATCAGCATCCCTGGCTGGGCTGGTTAAAACACAGCAAACTGGGCCCACCCCAGAGTTTGGGTGGGGCCTGAGAATGTGCATTTCTAACAAATTCCCTGGTGATGCTGGTGCTGCTTATCTGGGGACCCCACTTTGAGAAACACTCTCTAGAGTAAACTGAGGCACAGCATCCTCACCTTCCTTGAGAAGACCCCCTATCGAACTCCACAGTCAGAGCTAGACCCTTCACTCCTCACGTGTGCACAGGGTTCGCAGTGAGGTTCACCACCTAGTTAGGGAGGGAGGACAGGGTAGTTACTCTTATTTTTCAGATTAAGAAGCTGAGACCCAAGTTCCCATGGACATAGCATAGCTGGTGTAAAACCTAGGTCACAGATTTGCACAGGCAGATCTTCCGCTTTTTTTTTTTTCCAGCTCAGGGCAGTGGGGCCTCTAACTAGGCATCAAAATCTATGTTCTTCCATCTTTCTAGGCACCCAGCTACACCACCTCTCCTAGCCTTTCTCTAGTTGAGTAAGACCATTCACCAATTTCTTTCCAGCAAAATGGAGGGCCGATGACGCACACCCCTTCCAAGCCTGGCCCATATTAACATCCCCTCCCATGTCCTGGGATCCCAATGCTTCATCTCCGCCCTGCTTCTGAGTGTTAACTTCCAGGGTGACTTTGGAACTCAGGAGGTTCTGGGGGCCTGAATATGTGTGTGGAGGAGTGTCACCCATGAGCTGAATAACTACCCAGAACTCCATCTAATCAACTTATGTTGTATTAAAGCACTATGATTTTGGAGTTCATTTGTTTGTGTGTGTGTGTGTTTTTTTTTAAATCTCACTTGAATACATGTTTTTTATCAATGAGAGAGAGACAGAAGCGTGGATGTGAACGAGAAACATAGATCAGTTGCCTCCCATACACGCCCTGACAAGATTTTGAACCCCAAACCTTGGTATGTGCCCTGACCAGGGATCAAACCTGCAACCCCCTGGTGCTTGGAACAATGCTGCAACCAGGAACTGGGCTGCAGGCCAGGGCTGGAGTCCATTTGTTTTGACTGCTTAACCTGCCTGACTTAATACGATTAGTTTTTTCATAGCATGATCTTAGGACTACTTGCAGCAGAATCCCTTGCTTTCTAAAAATGCAAATTTCGATGTCTCACTCCATCCCTGCAGAGTCTGGCGATCTGTATTTTAGAAGCGATCCCATCTGGTTCTTACGCACACCGAAGTTTGACAACCCTCGCCTAGATCTGGGATTGTCAATGTGCAGTCCGTGGCCAAATGTGGCCCGACAACACAGGAGCTAAGGATGGGTTCTACATTTTTAAATGGTTAAACAAATCAAAAGGAGAATAATAGCGTAATATTTTGTGAAACGTGCAAAGTTTTATGGGAGCACAGCCACGTTCATTTGTTCATACACTTCCTCTGGCTTCTCTTGTGCTCCTATGGCAGCCTGCATAGCGGCAAGAGGGACCATATGGCCCATAGAGTCTAAAATATTTACTATCTGGCTTTTTACAGGAAAAGTTTGCTGACTCACGTTCCAGTTCCTAAAACTCCACTTTGCAAGGTACCTCCCATGAATGGTAATAGGTGATGTGTAGCTAATGGCATCATGACCTATGGACTTAGAGTCCTTGTGGCATAGACAAACGAGAACAAATATTATAACTTACTCATTCATTTATTCGTTCTTTCAGTAAACACTGTGCTGCACACTGAGTCGCAGAAGAGAACATGATAGGTGAATAATACATGAGCTTGGCAACTGTGCTTTTCCCATTATGAAACTCATTATTAAATAAAAGGCTAAACATTAACTAATCTCTAATTACTGTATAACAATGTTACATATTACTGCAGAGGGATTTTTGCAAGAGGCAGTAACAGAAAAGGTTCACACTAGGAGGCAACTGGACCTACTGAAGATCCTTAATATATAGGAATAGAATGTAGCAAAGACTCAACCGGAAGCAATTGCAGGCAGAGGGTCAAGGAACTGTATTTTTTTCAACATGGAACAACAAGAGCCAGCAGGGGAAGCAAAAATGTCTCAATGGACATGTCCTAACAGCAACAGAGGAAGAGGAAAAGAGTTTGCTACTCCAGGAGGGAACATGGGGGAGAAAGACGTGATTGGATATATTTGAAGCATGTGGATCTGGCCACCCAGGTGCTTGGCAAAAGGAGAACAGGTGGGCCAGCCAGAGCAGACTGAATAGAATTCATTCACTGCTAAGAGCAGGAAAAGGGGCTCAGCTAACTCCAGAACAGAAATTAATGTCTGAAGGGTCTCGCCTGGGTTTGGCAGCACTGATATCTTGGTATCCAGTAGGGTCCAGATTTTAGATCAAGGAGGGACATCCAAGTCACTGAAATGAGTTCCTGAAGCAGGGTCCCATTTTAGAAGAAAAAGTCAGACGAAACCAAAGCAATAATATCATGCTGCCATCACTTACCTGCTCTAGGGCTGAGGGCCAAGACCTAGTTTTGGTGGAGGCAGCCAAAATTCAAAGCCAGAACCAGGGCGGAAGTTCAGACAAGCACTGGAGGCCAAGCAGGGAGGTTGAGGGCTCAAGAGGTACCTAGAACTTGTTTTCACCCATGAAACAAAACCGTTCCCTAGAAACTTGAGCTATAGCCAGCCACCTGACAAAGTTCACCAAAAAGATGTAAGGGAAATCATTGAAAGCACTTGCAGAAAGCTCCTCAAAGAGAGCTTACTTAAAGGAGCTCTCCCTTTTTGCCCTCCCTTCCCTTCCTGTTGCCTGCCAGAACACAGATGTGAGGGTGATGCTACAGCAGCCGTCTTGGGCCATGAAGTGACTTTGAGAATGGAGGCACATGTGAGGATAGGGTTGCTGAGCAACAGGAGTCTGAGTCTCTACTAACCCTGAAGCAGCTACACCAGACTTTGAGCTGTCTGTCTGCAGACTTCTTTTATCTTAGATAAAAACAACTTTCTGTTTTGCGTAGGCCATCTGGGGTTTTCCATTAGGGAATGCCAAACTTACTCCTTACAGATACTTCCGTCCATCCAGGAGCATTTCCCAGCAGGTGGTGTATGCGCCGTCAACAGTACACAGATACTTGTAGATGGTATTAACTCAGACAAGCAGGGATCTGTGATTATATGTTTGTTTCAATTTATGCTAGAGAAAATACAGCCAGCCCTTCAAACTTGTGATTTCACGGATAAGACTCAGGTTGGGACTTACATTTAAAAAGGAAGTCCATTGAAATGATATGGTTGAATAAATAAGGGCACAACCAGCTTTCAGCAAAGGCAACAATCGTGAAGGGAGAACGGAAGCGACTGGATGTCTGCAAGCAGTGCCCTGAGGAACGTTGCTGGAACCAGACCTGTCTCAGCCGGGCAGGCCAGCGCTTATCTCAGCGGATACTCAATGTACGTCTGTGAGATGAATGACAACACACACGATGGTCTCCCAGAAAGGGCTCCAGCTTTTCCCAGCATGCCCTTCACCTCCCCTCTAGCCCACTGCCCCGGCCCTCCCCACCGGAAGAAAGACCCCAAGCCCCATCCTTGTATGTTTTTTTTTCCAGTCTCCTAATACGCCGTTTCTCTTTTTGAAGCACAAGGAGGCAACCTGCTCTTAGGGTTTTTATTTTTCAGGTTTTACTAAACGGAGATTTTAGCTTCAGCCATTTCACAATTCCATGTTGATCTCCTCCTCACACTGGCTCATTGGTCCGGCCTCGTTTCATGTGGTCTAAATAAAAGGAGACTGCCTCCCATATAGAAGATCTATGGCAGCTTGTTTCTCTGGAGCATAAACATATTTATCACCAGTGGTCAGGCAGAGCCCTAAGCAGAACTCGACTTTGTGTGGGCTCTCGATCCCTTGGAGAATCTGGTGAATAATCTAACTTTGCTGCCCGCCAAATGCACATGTTCCCCTTCCATCAACACTTTGCATGAAATTATAGGGATTCTCAAACTCACTGTATCTGTGCGTGCTTTAGTGGTTCAGGGATCTGCCATTAAGAAGTAGCGGTGATGGAACCTAGGGATGAGCATATAGGTTCTAACACTGTAATAAGCTCAGGTGTGGAGAGGCAGGAATTGGAAAGGTGATGGATGCTTTCAATCGGAAACCAAGGAGGATGGGGGTGCGGGGTGAGGGGTGGGGGGCAAACTTGGGGCAATGTTGGGGAATACAGCCTGGAGGGGAAGGCCAGGAGTCCGTACTGGGTCAAGCAGAGACCCATTGCTGCTTACCTACACGGTAAGACAGCGGTGGATCTCAGGAGAGTCTGTGCTCTCCCTCTTAAATGCAATGACTGCACCTTCCTCCCTGGGGCTTTGCAAGGCTGCAAAGATCGGGGGTGGGAGAGCCCTACTCCTGTGTCTGTCTCTGCGGGATCTTGTGCTTCTCCCGGACAGGGACCTTGTTTGTTATCCTAGTATCCCTAGCACCCAGCCCCGGAGCAGGTGCTCCTTAAATGCATTTGAATAAGCCACCAAAGTTGGCTCTGGTTGAGTATCTGCTGAATAAATACAGGATGGGAGCAGGGCGGGGGGCGGGAGAGAGTCGATATTATCCTTTGGGGGTGACATATCGCTTTTGGAATTGCCCACCTTTTAGTCTTCCTAAAACTGTATCTGTGTATAAATTGAAATCTGATAAGAAGAAAAAAATCCGTTTTTCCTAATGACTTTGATAATAATTTCAGAGATGCTTTGCTTCTATTTCCTTTGATTTAAAATGGGCATTCGTCTAATATATTGGCCCCTAAAGCATTTTTTTCTATAAAGGAAGAAATGTTCAGAAAATCAGTTCTTAAATGCACAGATAATGGTGGGGAAAAAATGAAATCACTGGTAAACCTTTGCATTTCAAAAGACTGTCATTTCCCAAGCAGAGACCCTCCAAATAGCTCCATCAGTGGGCTCCCTCACAGCCTCTCAGGCAGGGGGAGGAGCACAGGAGAGCCTGCCTCCTGAATGGAATTATCGGCTCATTTTACGGTTTAGGAAAGCACAGCCTAGAAAGATTAAATGGCCTGCCCAAGGTCGCAGAGTGAGTTCATTGTGCAGTAGAAAGCAGTGACCTTTCCATTACTGCTACAAATGACTGTTAGAGGAAAAACGGTGGTTTTATAAGACCAGGTGACTTATCATGCAAGAACTTCCCCTTTCCAGGCTTTGCTGTGAGGAAGGATGGCAGCCACTGGGCACACCTTGGTTGAAGTCCCAGCCCTGCTTTCTGAGCTTCGAGGCCGTGCTCGCTGGCTGCCAATGCCTGTGTCCCCCAGCCCACATCTGTGGCCTCCCTGGCTGCCTGGCCTCTGCTTGTAGGTCAGTTGGGCCCTGCTCCTGGGGCAGAGTGCTGGGAAATGGGAAGAATCCAAAGCAAAGTTGCCAAGGCAACAGGCGGCTGCTCTGGAAGGTGATCTATGGCTCAGCAAACGCCAGAGGGTTTGCTTCGTTGCTTCCCATCTGGGCCCTCCAAGCTTCCGGGCATGCACTGGGGGAATGTCAATGCCACCCCAGCCCTCCTCTCACTTTTTTCTGGGGTTGCCACCTGGGTTTTGGGTCCACTCACTGTCAGCCTCCCTTAGCAAGTGGCCAGAGAGAATCCAGGGAGCTGCTTTGGCTTTCATCCTCTTTGCTCACTGGCTAATAGAAACATCACATCACAAAGCTGGAAGTAGTCACAGAGATCTCTTTGGCCCAACACATTGCTTTGGCATGTAGGGAAACTGAGGCCCAGAAGGACAGAGCTTTGTAGAAAAACACACTCTGAAATGCTGTCTGCATCTGTGTGGGCCACCACAACAAAACACCATAGGCTGGGGGGCTTGAACAACTGAAAGGTATTCCTCATAGTTTTTGAGTCTTAGAAGTTCGAGATCAAGATCCTGGTGGATTCACTTCCTGGTGGGGGCTCTCGTCTGTTTGCAGATGGCTGCGTTCTCTCTGTCCTCACCAGCCTTTCCTCAGGGTGTGCGCATGGAGAAGGACCGAGCTCTCTGCTGTCTCCTTATAAGCACACTCATCCCATCATGGCCACACCCACTTCCTGAGCTCATCTAACTCTAATTACTCCCAAGACCCCATCTCCAAACACCATCAACACTGGGGCTTAGGGCTTGAATATATGAATCTGGGGGGGGAGGGCACCAACAGTCAATCCATAAGCATGAGGAAGGGGCAGAACTGGAACTCACAGTCAGGGCTCTTCCTGCAGCACCATATTGCTTGTCTGATGCAATTCACAAGAGCTGTTTAGAGGCCAGCTACCATAACTGGTGACCTTGGCTAAGGTACTTCTCTCATGGGCCTCAGTTTCCCATTCTGATCAATGGGGGTTTGGTCTATGACTTTTTGCTCTATCTATAGAAATGACACAACCTTTTTGATGACTCACTCCCCAAAATGACACTCCCAAAGCATACCCTTTGATCCCAGCAATTTTTCTTGGCATCCACATAAATAAAGGCTTATGCCACAGGTGGCAGACACAAGGCCCGCAGGTTGAATCCGGCCCTCCACCTTGTTTTAGCAGGCCTAGCACCTTGTTTCTACCTGGCGTCAACGCCAAGCTCTCACTTAACTACTAAGGAGCAGTTACATTTACACAGTCCTACAATTACATTTGGCCCTTTGAAGGCAACTGGGAGGCTGATGTGGCCCCTGGTGAAAATGAGTTTGACATCCCTGGCTTATGCCATGAAGGGTCCTCCACCGAAGTGTCCGAACACTGCAACAGCCCTCCTAACAAGGTTTCCTGCCTCCAGCCTGACTCCGCAGTCGAGCTTCTGGTTCTATCTTCCTACAACCCACATCTGACCAGGGCACTCTACTCCCCTCTTAGCACGGACGTGAGGCTCTGCCACAGGGCAGTGTCACACCAGCCCCCTTTGTCGTCACTCCTCCGCTTCCTTGGACACATGGATGGCTCTGGCTTCATACGGATCGATCATTCCACCCCTTCTTTACATGCTTGTTGTAACTCCTACTCCTTCTTCAAGACCTAGCATTTCCCCGACACACTGCAGGCACCACTGGGCTCCCTCAGTCCCTGTTGGAGCTCTTTGCTTACCGCATGAACTATTGCTTGTTATCCTCCTCTCTCGCCGGGGCACAGACTCCTTCCTGGAACGTGGTCTTGTTTTCTCTGGGCTCCCTGGAGCCTCCTGTAGAGCCCCACAAAGAGCAGGTACTTAGGTAATGTTTGTTGAGCGAATGAATAAATCTGACTTTACAAGATTCAGTCCTTTACGGAATTCTGGGGAGTTGTCTAAAAAAACCGAAGCTCAAGTCATGTCTGTTACCCACTGTGTTTACCAACCTGCCAATTCCTGTTACCAAGATGCCACCTATGAGTTGTTTGCTGGCCTGAGAGTAAGAAGACCCACAAACGAGTCTTCATTCTGGGGAAGTCATTTCTCCCTTCTGGAGTTCGCTGTAATGAGAGGTTTGGGCAAGATAATTCCTAAAGGGCCTTTTATCTTTAATTGCCCATAATTCCAAGATATCCAATTAGTAGTCAACAGATAGCAAGTATAGCATAGTATACTAACTTTATGTGAATTATTAAATACATTCCAAATTTTAAGCTAATTTTACGATTGTATAATTCTGGAGAAAAACCAAACTCTTCAGTAGAGCATTTAAGCCTCTTCGCTCTCCCTCTCTCTCCCGCCTCATCTCCTTGTCCCTGCACTCCCTTCCTCACCTTCTGTCCAGGAGCTCTGAGCTCCTCTCTGCTCCTGGGAGGCACCATCCTGTCCCGTGCCTTGCTGCTTGCGCATGTGTTTCCTACCCTCTCATATTCTCCTGACCAAGTCTTACTTATGGCTTGAAATTCAGCACAAGTGTTACCTCCTCCAGGAAGCCTTCTTTGATAACTTCTTCCTCAAATCTAGATTATCTTCCTGCTATATGCCTCACTAGCTCCCAGTATTCTCTCTTCTAACAGCCACTAAAATGTTTTTTTTTCATTTTTTATTTCATTGCTTTCCCATGAAGAACATGAGTTCCTCAAAGGCAGGGACTCTTATCTGCTTATCTTCAAGGCCAAGCCCAGTGCCATAATCAATGATTATTTTGGAGTGAATAAATGGATGACAAATAAAAAATGGACTATAACTTTCAAGGTCCAACCATTGTATTTCTATCTGCACAGTACAAGAACAGAATTGGGCTTCAAGTCCTTGAGAACCTTGGACACTCTATTAATGAAGAATAAGGAGAAATGTTTGCAATTGGAATACTCTTTGCTTGGTGGGAAATGCTGTGGGTGGCAAATATGTTCATTTCCGGTGTTTTATGGACTGGGCATCCCCTGTGCTTATACCACTCAGCAAACACTGTGCGTGTCCTGTGCACCAGGTGCAATGGGAAACACTCCAGCTCAGCTGGACAATGAGTCTGCACAGGACCTTCTGTGTGGGCATCTGTGCCTGGCAATGGAATGTGAAGGAAGACCTTTTGCTGTTTCTCAGTGAGTCTGCATGTTCCTTTGGGGAACTCCCTTTAGGGAAATAACATTCTTTGGGAGTTCAGTAGAGCAGGGAGGATGCCAGAGGCTCAAAGGTGGTATCTAGGGCAGGGCAGGGAAGATGCACAGAGGGTGGAAGTGTCTGATATACAGAAGATGAACTCTACGAACTCCCTTGAGAAATAGTCTGGTGTGAGGATGATAGTCGCTCAAGTGCAGTGGCAGTACCCCTTGGGCATTTCACCTCTCCCTTGAGGTGTTCCCACTGTGATCCTCCCCTGCAGCTATCTGTAAAAGAATCTCACTGAAGCAAAAAAAGCTCCTAGGCTGAGCTAAGACAAGCTGTCCAGAGGGAGTTAGGGTGGGAGGGGTGATGCATCTTTGCAGCCCTGAGGTTGCCACGCCCCCAACCACTGATACTGCCCTCCCTCCTGCCTGCCTGGTCAGGGGTATGGCCCCTCCTCTCTGACTCAGGCATGAATAAATTCAGAGCCTTCCTTTGGTTTTTCTTAGCATCACTGATACGGGCTCAATTTTCAGAAAGACTTTTACCAAGAGCTAAGGAAAATTGACAAAGGTGAGCCATCCACCATCGGTAACAGCCACCACAAAATGAAACAGTAACATGGCTGACAGAGGACTCCTCTCCTCTCTTTCCTCTGTCTCCTCACGGCACAGAACTCCTCTCCGTTACAGCTAGGTCTCCAGAGACTGCTTCATTCTTCTCCCAAAAAATATGCCAAGGACCCCCCTTGTCTCAGCCTTGGGTCTTCTCATCTCTAGCCCCATCCTTTCAAGGGGAGACCCACTGCCTGTGCTTTTAGGCTTGCACCCAAGCTGACCACCACAGCATGAGAAGGTGTCACAGAGAAGGGACCTTGGACAAGGTGGCTGATTATATTTTCCAAGATGGCTTCATGGATAAGTATCCCATTCCACATATTCTCCTTACACTGTGACATTGACAGTGCTCCATCAAGAAGTGAGATCTAGGCCCTAGCGGGGCAGCTCAGTTGCTTACAGCACTTTCCCAATACACCAAGGTCATGGGTTCAATCCCTGGTCAGGGCACATATAAGAATCAATCAATCAATATATGAATAAGTGGAACAACACATCAACCTTTCTCTCTCTCTCTAAAATCAATCAATTAAAAGAAGTGATATATACGTTCACCCTCCTCGAACCTGATGGACCTTTGTAACAGCCTTGGTTAGTAGGACAGGATGGGAGGGCATTGCAGGACTCCTGAGCCTAGGTCATAAGAAGTGATGGTTTCCACCTGCTGTCAACATCACACTGGGGTCCCTGAGCAGACTTGTAAAAAGTCTGGCTACCCTAAAGCTGCCAGGTTGGAAGCAGAGCACGGAGAGGTCACATACAGACAGGAAGAAACGTCCACGGAAGCCCAAGGGCCAGCTGTTTGAGTCTTCCCAGCATCTACTGCCAGTGAATGAGCCTTCAGATGATTCAAGCTTCTAGTCCTGAAGGCTTCCAACGGATGGCCCCGACATTAAGGATCAGAGACAACCCTTTCCTGCTGAGCCCTATTTGGATTTCTGACCCCCCAAATCCATAAGCACAATAAATGGTTGTTTTATTTCTCGCTAGGTGTGGGGGCAATTTGTAACACAGCATTGGAGAGTCAGAGCAATAAGGAGAGCCCTTTCACAGCCGCAGTGCTGAGTAGCTTGCCTTCACCTCCGTCACTGTGCACTTCCCAACATGCTCTGACCCTTTGCACCTTTCACTTCTTAATTCTTTCCCCATTTAAGGCTTTATCTTACCCCTCTATTTGAATGTTGCTTCTTTGGCTAACACCTTTAACTTTCCTCATTGGTGATGAAGCTTTTGCTGGTTTTCTTCCTCCACCCTCTCTCCTCCTCCTGAGCTCAGGATCCTTCGCCATGGCAGACTTGCCACAGGAGGCCCTGGGTGGGGGTCAGGGTACTAGACACTGGACAGTCTGGGGAGGCCACGTTCTCTGTGCTTGTCTTAATCAGCTCTGGCTGCTCTACCACAATACTGGGTGGCTAAGACAACTTTTATCTTTCACTATTCTGGAGACTGAGAAGTCCAAGATCAAGGTACTGGAAAATTCGGTTCCTGGCGAGAGCTCTGTTCCTGGCTTCCAGCCTTCTCACTGTGTCCTCATATGGCAGAGAGAGAATGAGCTCTGGTCTCTTCCTTTTTCATAAGGACACCAATCCCATCATGGGGCCCCACACTCATGGCCTCATCTAAACCTAATACTACCCAAAGCCCCTACTGTCAAAACCCATCATGTTAGGACTTTGACTTATGAATGGGGTGGTACACACATTTAGTTTCATAATACTAATGAACCTCTTCTTCTCAGGTGACATTTACCTAGAATTTAAACTGTCCAGAAACAACCCCACACCCTTCCTGTTTTTCAGGATGGAGAAAACGAGACTGGAAACCATTAAAGACCACTTTTCCTGGTGGGGACTCAAATACTGGGATCAAATGAAAAAGACCTCAAGGAATCAAAATATCAAAGGGTGGTAAGTGTCCCACCCAAAAGTTATGAATAGCTGAGAAGGTCTCAGGAACATCAGCAAGAGCCTGCCACAGAACCCCCTCTCCCAGGAGTAGTGGACCTGACACATGGAAGGTTCAAAGCAGAGGATGTCCCTGGTCCATGACTCCACTGTGAGAATAAGCTGGTACTTTAGGTAGACAATGGAGGAGCCTGAGCTGCCTAATTGGAAAGAATCCAGGGGTACGAATTAAATGAGTCAAGTCCTTGCTCTTCCTCTGCTGGCCTTGTGTGACCACAGACAAGTCACTTTGCCTCCTTCAAGCTTCCTGTTTTGTAGAAGGAAGCAACTCCAGCCTGCTTGGTCTCTTCCCAAGACTGTTGTGAAGGTTAAATGCACAGGAATGCCCAGGAAGACACTTTAACTGAATACTCAGCACATGCCATGCTCTGTGCTGGGCACGCCACTTGTGCTATGTCACTTATTCCTCATAACATTCCTGTAGTGTAGGAATCATTACCCCATGTTACAGCTGGGGAGATAGGGCAGAGGGGCTGCACAATTCGCCTGGGATCTCTTGGCTCATACGAGGCAGGTCTGTACTGGCTGGGTGGCTCAGTTGGTCGGAATGTCATTCCTTATACCTAACGGCTGTGGATTTGATTGCCAGTTGGGATGTGCATGGAAGGCAGGCAATTGATGTCTCGCTCCTCCTCTCCCACCCCACCCCACCTCTCTCTAAAAATCAATAACTTTTTCTGCAGGTAAATATATTTTTTAAGAGTTAGATGTGACATTCCAACTCAGAGTTGCCTGGTGCTAAAGCCAATGTTCTTTCCACTAGAACGTGATTACTCCCATTGTTGCTGTTGCTATTGATTTTATACCTCTTCTACGATCCATCTTGTGAGCATATTCTTAGCGCAAGGCACATGGGGGTGCTTGTCATCATGAAAGGGTACCTGGTTGTCCCTAAGCCCCCTCACTTTTGATCCCATGGACTTCATTCCAATTGAATTGATCAGATCTCCGCAGCACCGTCTCCCAAGAAGGTCTTGATTTCCAATACTAAGATCCTGGGGGAATGCGGAACCAGAAATGATGCCCCAGTGATGCTGATGAGATGAGGACTATTATATATGCCAGCCCCTGCAGATGGCATAAGTGAGGTGAGACAGCATCCCCCAAGGCATCCACTCTGGGGACAGCTGATGGGATGCTCAGTCTCGGAAACCTACAGGAGGCAAAACAGGGAGCCCTCAATGCAGGCAAATCCAACCTGGATGAGCTTCCAAGACTGAAGTAAGCAGAGTTGCAGCATGTGCTCCCACCCACAATGCTCCACGATGACCTTTTCTGCCAAAGAACAAAATCCCAAATGGGCAGCCTGGTGGCACAGGCAAGATGAGCAGCTAAGCATGCGTGCCACACGGGCTTTCCAACAAATCAGCCGGAGAATGTGTGTATTTTGACTAATGAGACTCAACCTCAGGGAAATGGAAATGTGAGTGCAGGGCTTTTATTAGGACAGCTTTCCTGCCTGCCAATGGAGGGCAGAGGGGAGGAGGAGCTCGGGCTCCTTAGCAATCAAACCAAGGCAGGGAAATGCCACTCCAAGACCCTGCCCTTCTCTGCAAGCAGGCCCTCGGGAGGGGTGTGAGGGATTCCATGTCCTCCAGCTGGAGAAGCTCACAAGGTACAAGGCAGATCCTTTGAGTCATGTTGGGAAAGCCATCCCCAGGAAGTAGCCATTTCCCAGAATCCCCACTGGGATCCTCTCTTTAGCACAGCATGGTAGAATGGGAAAGCGGGGCTTGGGAGAGTCTCCCAACTTCTTACTTAGGAGACGGCCACTTGGGCAAGTCTGATGGCAAACTTATTAAAACCTTCCTGCCCTGGCTGGTGTGGCTCAGTGGATTGAGTACTGGCCTATGAACAAAAAAA
Source organism: Carollia perspicillata (assembly GCA_004027735.1). NCBI lineage: Eukaryota > Metazoa > Chordata > Mammalia > Chiroptera > Phyllostomidae > Carollia > Carollia perspicillata. The sequence goes on from PVKM010008615.1 coordinate 17,240, forward strand.
GGTGGCCATTTCGATTCCCAGTCAGTGCACAGGCCTGGGTTTCATGCCAGATTCCCAGTAGGGGGCGTGGGAGGGTCAACCACACATTGATGTTTCTCTCCCTCTCTTTCTCCCTCCCTTCCCCTCTCTCTAAAAATAGATCAATAAATAAATAAAATCTTTTTAAAAACCTCCTCTTCCTCCTTCAGATGTGGACTGCATATCTTGACTCTGCCATACTCATTTCTGTGACCAACTTGTGTATTTGCGTTCCCGGCACTTCGCTTGCTTCACCTGTAAAATGGGCATCATCACAGGTGGAGGGAATCAAATGATACGACAGCGTGCAAAACTCTTGCAAACTATAAATATGGTTTAGGATTTGTTTTTGATGGGAAGAGGGTGAACATAAATGGTAGAGAAAAACAAATATCAAAGCAGTGTGTTTCCTCTTTATGGGAATGAGGTCTGGTGGGGAGCTTTAATCCTCAGAGATTGTGCTTTAGGGCTCTGGGGAGATTGGTTCCAAAGCTTGTGAAATGAATCGGAAATTGAAAACAAAAAGCTAAAGCGACTGTGTGTTTATTTGACTGGGGCGGGAGAGCAGCTGTTGGAGAAGAGGGCTGATTTAGGAAGAGACCCCTGTGTTCTCCCATGTGGAGGTCAGGGGGAGAGGTGGAGAGGTGGTCACGCCGCTGGCAGAGTGGGAGCCCCAAACAATAGCCTGAGCCCCATGAGAAATGGGACCAGAAAGAACACTCATGGGAAGAAGTCTCCCATCAGCCAAAGCTGACCCTCTCTGCCTCTTTAGAAGCTGGAGCCAAACCAGAGGGGCTGAGCCAATTCAAATGCTTCCTGCCTTCAGGATCTTCTTTTTGGAAAACTGCAGCCAGCAGGGCTGTGTAAGTGGTGGGGTCAGGTGCCAGGGTGCCTGTAACAAGTCATAGTGGCGCTGAGGAATGCTGGGCAGCTGCTCTTAGGGCAGAAGCTCCCTGGGGCTTCTGGCTGTTTCCCATGTGGGAGAGTTCCCCCCACTTTCTCTTCCCTCACATTTCAGTCAGGTTAGTGCTGGGGGTGCCTCCATCAGTGGCACTACTGGAGCTCCGGTGCCAACAGACCAAGGTGGGGAGGGGATGGCATTCAAGATCCATGAGAGGGAGTGGCCCTGAAACTTCAAAGGAGAGCCAAGGAGCACTGACTATGGGCAGATCTGGTCCCTGCCAGAAAGGATACCTAGGAAAAAGGTCAATATGTCCCTAGATCCTGTGGCACTGATTGGAAACGGAGTCCACAGCGCACTGAGGTAGAATCGGCCAGGCAGGCAGGTGCTAGGAAATGTTTCAGAGGCTGGGAAAAAAGGATGGATGGAGGTAGGGCCCTCCCTCAGCAGAGCAGATTCAGACCCTGTGAGTGTACAATTGTATGGGCCTGTGGGCGGAGCCACAACCAGGATGCCAGTGAGCGGGGTTCTAGCCTCAATGTTCAGCCTCTGAGTCAATCTTTCACTGGTATAGGAGGAGTCTCCCGAGGGTTGAGCAGTTTGTATATGCTCGACAGGGCCCTAAGCCCTTCTATGCAGAGATCATCTTACTTACTTCGAACCCTAACCCTGAGAGATATAAGGAACGGTCTCTTTTACAGACGAGGAAAACCCAGAGAGGTCGGTGCGCTTGGAGCGTCTGCCCCAGCTAGGTCTCCACTGGGCCCAAGAATCTGTATTCTAAGAAATCTACAGTTTTAAATGCTCCTCAGGCAATTCTGAGGCAAATGAAATCTTTAATCATTTATTTCCTCAATCATTTATTCAACAGATGTTATTGAGTGCCTATCATATTCTAGGCGCTATTGAGATTATAGATACAAAAGAGAGAACCAAACAGCCCCACCGAATTTCTATTTTACTGAGGGAAGGCAACATAGTGAAGAAATAAATAAGTAAATACACAGTCAGATGACAGTAAGTACTATATTGAAAAATAAGGCAGATTAAGGGTGCAGAGAGTGCCGCTGTGAAGATGCTCGCTCTTTTATCAAGGTTGGTCAGGTAGAGCCCCACTGATAAGGTGACATTTGAGCAGAGATGGATGGAGACAAGGCAGTGAGCCGTGTGGCTCTCTGCAGGAAGACTCATCCCACGGACAAAACAGCACATGGAAACACCCTAAGGCAGAAATGTGCTAGCAAGTTCAAGAAGGAGCAAGCTGGCCTGTGTGGTGGAACCAGGGAGAGCAAGAGGGAGAGGGGAGGAAGATGAAGGCAAGAGGGTAGCAGGGGCAGACCATGGGGGCCCTTACAGGCCTTTGTGAAGACTTTATCTTTCACAAGGAGTGAGATGAACAGCCAACAAAAGGTTGTGAGGAGCTCAGTGCCATGACATGGTTTGTTGTTTGTTTTTTAATCCTCACCTGAGGATATGTTTACTGATTTTTAGAGAGAGAGGAAGGGAGAGAGAGAGAAACATTGATATTAGAAAGAAACATTGATCGGTTGCCTCCCGTATGTACACTGACGGGGGATTGAACCTGCAACCTAGGCGTGTGCCCAGACTGGGAACAAACCCGCAACCTTTTGGTGTACAGGAATGCTCCAACCAACTGCGCCACCTGGCCAGGTCAGGGCAACACCACTTTCATTTCCCAGAGGTAAACAATACGCGGTGCATATTAGTAGCTCAATGAGTGTTGACATAGATGAGGACAAACTATTTTTTGAGCCTTGTTTCCTACTTGGCCCTGCTCCCAGAGTTCTTGCTGTTTCTCAGACTTGCCACATCTCTTTCTGTACCTGAGTTCTCCCAGCCTAGAGTGTCTTCCCCTTTCTCCCCTGAGCAAACTCCCATTCCTCCTTCAAAACCTGGCTCCAACGTCCCATCTTTGGGTGATGTTTCTACAAGTGCCTTCCGTGGGGTGACTCTCTCCCATGCAGGGTCCCACAGCAATTTGTCCTCCCCTCTGCAACAGCTCTTATCACACAGATTCAGTTACTTGATTATGTATCTTTTCCTGTCATTAGGCAGCGTGAGGGTTAGGCCACTGGAATTGCCTTTGTGCCCTGGATATACATATGTCAGAGCAGGAAAAACACACATGCTAACTTGTCTTCATGGAAATATTCCGTAAGTATAGTCACTTCTTTGTCATTTGAAAACAGTGTGTGCCGCCCCTACTTCAGAGAGTAGAGGGTCCTTGACAGGTTGCTGATGTGAAGAAATGGGTACATAGGAAATTGCCACCAAGTTACTGGCAATTGCAGACTTCATGGCAGAAACACATCCCAATATCAATAGTAAATTGGCCTTTCGACTCCCGCGTTGCCCTTCTGTGAGTTTGACGCAGTGGGTCAATTCCTCCATGTCTCAATGTCTAGACTTCTGTAGATCGTCAGTTTAGCCAGCATCGGGGCCCACCCTGCACCTCTGTTCTTGGCCTGACAAGTCCCATGTTTCTGTCAATGACTCTGAACAATACAATGGCATTTTGCTAATCAAGTTTGCAGATGACAAGACAGTGGCAGGGATGGGGATTACATCAGATGATAGAATCAGGACCCGAAACAATGGCCATCAGCTGGAACAAAGCATCGACTCATTTAGCAGAGATTAATCGGGTCCAGAAACCGACTACACAGGGATCAGAAGGGAGTGGTGTGACTTAGCAGAATCCGTGGGGGAAAAGACTGTGTACTCTCGAGGGAGTTAGATATGAGACAGAGAAGAGTGTGGCTGTTAGGAATGGAAGACGAGTGTGCATTAAGAAAAGCGGAGGTTCTAGGAGGAAACGGGCGAGAGGCCTGCTGGAGTTGTCTTGCCTGGCAGAGCCTGGAGTGTGAGGCTCACATCTGGCCACCACCTTTTAAGTGAGGCCTTGACAAAGTGGCCTATGTCCCAAAAAAAGTGACCCGATACTAAAAGCACTGAAATCCAAGAAATGGAGGGATGGCTGTGGGGTAGGGGCTGAAGAAGAAATATGACCACCCTTCACAAATATCCAATTTTCACAATGAAGAATGATTTTTGTAAGGCTAATGGGCAGAATCAATGTTAATTGGTAAAAGTGGCAGCCAGACATATTTCAGCTTTACATAGAAATCATGTTCTAATAAGTCAGCACTACTCAGGAGGGGAATGAGCGGCCCCGCAGTGCTGAGACTTTGCTGCTTAACTGTCTGTCAGGGGTGTTATGAGAGGAATTACGGTGTAGGAGGGAGGTATCAACTTCCAGATGCCATTCATACTTAAAAGCTAAAATTCCAAATTATACTTTAATAAGCTGAGTTTCCCCACCTGTCGCAGCCCAAGGGCAGGGAGGACAATTGACACATGAGCATGTTTGAGACGCATGCCCTGCCGTATCCGTCCTGCCAAGGGCAGATCACTGACCTTGAAAGAAGGCCTTGTCACTCAGTTCTCTCTGTGCTCAGGGGAGGCTCCTTTCCATGAGGTTCCTTGCTCTCTTCGTGCCCATGGACTCAGTCCTGAGAAAATGCCCAGCCAAATCTGAGACCCTAATTACTGAATCTGAGATGCCCCTTGCTGGGCCCCGCACTCCTTAGATCACTGGGTGGTTTGCCTTCAAATCCAGAAATTTCACTCAGACCCACCTGAGAAGCTAAAATAGCCACTGTAGATCTCTGGAGGGCAGGGCCCTGTCTGTGATGACATTAACCACATCCCCCATAGCACAATGGTTAGGAGAATGTGCTTGGAAGTCCAACAGATATGGGTTCAAATTCCGAATCCCAGTTCTAGCCTTTGCTAGCTGCGTGAGCTAGGCAAGGTAGGAACTTCTCTGAGGCTGTTTCCTTGTCTGTAAAATGGGAGTGATAGCATTACCTATTTCATAGGCTGTTTTAAGGGTTAAGACGTGGAAGTGAAGAACTTGGTAAAACAGTAACACCTGGTAAGCCACCATTACTCTGCTATGGTGACGAGACCAAAAACCTGTCTTTGTCTGGGTCCTCCAGGGCTCTGCATCCATCCCTACCCACAGCTCCCGTGGCCTTTCTTCTGGGTCACACCGGGGGCTGTACTTTTCAGCACCTGGCTTTCTCCTAGCTGAGCAGCACCTTTTTAAGCAGGAGCCATTGTCCCCGCGTCCTCTCCCTCCTTGTGGCATGCCACTCTCATTTTCCTCCCACACAAAATCATGCCAATTGTAACTTTCTGATTTCTCTTATTTCCAGGGGGGAAAGCTGTTCTCTCATATGTCTTGCATTTTAACAACTTTCATTGCTATTGCTCATTTTGATCTGTTTAATAACATGTTTTAAGCAAATCCCTGGTAATAAAAGGATTTCATTACTAATGGAGACAGCTGTGAGATGCAGCAGGTTGATTACTTTCCCTGTTCCATGAGGCCTGCTGCAGTCAAAATTTTGCAGCTCTGCAAAGTTTGGGTGGCCTAGGGAAGAAGGGGATTTCCTTATGAGGGATAGAGGCAAAGGATGTGAAAGAATGGACTTTGTGTTTGCAAAGACTGGGTGGAAGGTCAGGAGAATCCCCATCTCCTGGCTGGCTGATGACTGAGGGGGAATAGCAAGTCTTAAGGAAGACAAGGTATTGCCCCATGAGTGAGGGGCTCCTGTGCTGGCCACGGACCACGACTGACGGCCCCCACCCGCCTCTGCTGCCTCCTAGAGATCATCACACTCTCCCCTCCACCTTGGCATGTGTCTGTTAGTCTGTTCATCACACTATAACTAATTATCTAACAGATCCCAGGCAGTGTCTTGTTCGTCTTTGATACAGATGGACTTGGCGTGAGAAAGGTGTCTGTGAAACTGAAACAAATTCTTTTGTCCTTTCGCTTTTTCTCTAGGTGCTCTCTCCCACATCTTCGACATCTTCGAAAGCCAATTCCAAGCTGATGACAGAAACTCCTCTCTCCACCCCTGTCTTTTAAATATCCCCCTGTATCTCCAAGTCCCCACTTCTCTTCTCCACGTGGCTGCCTCCTGTCACCTTCCCCTACACTCCCACCCCTCTCACCACATCTGGTGCTTTTCATGTGTTACTTATTCTAGCCAATGTCACCACGGACACCACTGTCCCCTCAGATGAGAACCTGGGAGTTACATCTTGATATCTCTCCATCTAATGCTGTGATCTGATCAGTCACCAAGTTTTGTTGATTTTTACCTATTAAGTAGAGTTTGATTCTGTCTACTTCTCTCCATGGACTCTGCTACCACCCTCATCCAAGCCACAGCCATCCCTCACCTGTGCCCTAACCTGCACCCACACCACACCCTTCTCCAACCAGGAGCAAGAATGCTCTGCTCTATGCCCTTTGCCTTAAGAACAATCCTATCAGCATCCTTGATGTCTACAAGTCCCTGGCAAGTGTGAATCCCTTCCGATCTCTGCAGTTTCATTTAGTGCCATTGTGTGTGTGTGTGTGTGTGTGTGTGTGTGTGTGTGTAGCGCTCAGATTTTCTGTCTTACCCGTTATTCTAGTTCCTCCAACAGAGGCTGCTTCTGTCGGGGCCTTTGCCTTCCCTTGAAGACTTCGGAGAGGTTACTGTGTGATAGGCGCTATGCATTTACATGAATTATTTTATTTAAATATTGCAACAAAGCTATGAAACAGGTCCTATTATACTCCTATTCATACATGAAGAAACCGAGGCTCAGAAAGGCATTCAATCAAAGGATTCTGACCCTGCTCAGACTCCAGAGTCCTTCTGGAACACAGTGAACACCAAGAGGAGAGTATCTCAGCTCCGTGCCTGCCCAGATGCCCGAGCCAGCAGGCACGCCTTCCTCCCAAACCAAGGGCCTGGCCCCCAGAGACAGATGCTGAGGAGGGAAATGGTTATGGATCTTCATCATTTTTTATCCTGTTCAACCTCTCATTGTTCTGGCAACAGACAGACCCTCTTTTCTTAGCCAGGTGTAGGAGGCTAAAGGATGCCTCCCCCAAAGGTACCAGAACCTGTAAATTATTCCTTATATGGCAAAGCCCTTACAGTGTGATTAATGGAAGGCTCTTGAGATGGAGATAGTAACTTGGACTCTCCAGGTGGACCCCCTTAAATGCAATCTCAAGTATCTCTGTAGGAGGGAGGTTTGACTACAGATGGATGAAGGGAAGGCATTGTGACCACTGAGGGAGCGATTGGAGTCACGTGACCAGGAGGCAAGGCATGCCAGCAGCCACCGAAAGCTGAAGGAGGCAACAACAAATTCTCCCCTAGAGCCCCCAGAGGGAGCGTGGTCCTGCCAACACCTTGATTTTGTCCCAGAACTGTGAAAGAAGAAATATCTGTGGTTTTAAGTCACTCAGTAATGATAAGAACAGGCCCCAGGCTGCAGACAGCACGTGTTGTAACTGCAGGAAAACTGAATAATGCCCACACTAGAGAGAAGCAGAGAATGAAGGTGGATAGAGAGAGACCTCCTGGTGCGGGAGTGACTAGTTCCAGCCATCCCTAGAGCTAATTACTTTCCTCCCCACTCCTCACATGCACACATTCATCTGACGGTTTTTTCACCTTTCTTAAGGATACAGACTTTGATCAGCAGTGACCACTCATTCACCAGGGATGGCTTAGACTACATTTCCAGAGATTTCGAACCCAGAGCTGCTTCCTTTGGCAATTGGCTGGTTAACCACATGGCAAGGAGTGGACTAGTGCAGTGAGCGCCAGGATCCCTCAGTCAGTGTAAGCTGGGCTCTGCTGTGGTAATAAATAAACCCTCACATTTCTGTGACTTAACATGGCAAATGTTTATTTCTTGCCCACACAAAGTCCAGGGTAGGGTGGCTGTTCTCCATGCGGTAACTCAGCAATCCAGGCTGTTTCTGTCTTGTGATACTTCCATCTCAATCCATGGTCTCTGTGAGCAGCTCGACAGAGACCGCGGGCACAGAGGCCATGAAGAGTCCGCTCCCATGCTTCACTGCTCTCACACAGGTGGGACGACACATCCTTTCCATTCATAGTTCATTGACCAGTCACCCAAGGCCCAACTTAACTGCAAGGGAGGCTGAGGAGTCTTGATATAAACGCTGGATGAGGAAGCAAATGGATGTGGTGAGATTTACTGATCTATCCCAGAGGGAGGTCACCCTAGTTCTGCCTGTGGATTCTAGGCTTGAAGAGAAACCACATCCTAGGTGAAAAATTGTTTGGCAGGATTTCAGCAAATATGTCAGCAGAGCAAAGACGACATGAAGAGACTGTGAGACTAGTTCTTATAAATGAAGCGGGGTAGGATATTAATGCCAGCTCTCCCAGGAACGCGACACCTAGCCCATTAGTCAAGTCTGCCTGCGGAAGAAAGATCGAGGACGAGGTGCGGAAAGAACATACCAGAACAGCTCCTGACAAAACGATTCTTGTATGTCTTCATGCGTGCAAATCAGCAAGCCTGGCATGCATTCCTGAAAATCCTAAGAGACTCGGCAAACTATTTATGAACTGGAATAATGCAGTGAGTCTGGGTAAATGAGAACCGAACACAATATAATATTTCTAAGGATTGTGGGGAAGGGATGGTAATGAGTTTACCTTGGTGAACTTCATTAAGCCAGCGCAGAGGACCAGTTCAGTGCTGGGCTCAGTGCTGGGCTCCAAGATCACGGTACGCTGAGACCCAAGCCTGAGATTGGCACATGCCACTCCTTCCTGGAACGCTTGTCTTCCTCTTATCTGTTCTTCTTCTAGTTAACACTGCCTCTTCTTTAAAACGTAGCTCAATTGTTCTGTTTACAGTCATGTAGTTTGCAGTGACATATTGTATACAAATTACCCCCTAAATGTAGTGGCTTAAAAAAAACCCAAAATTTATTATCTTATGGTTTTTGTGGACTCCAAGTGCAGCCTAGGCGGGTGCCCCTGCCTCAAGGTCTCTGGCATGGCCGCACAGTTTCTGCCAGGTCTGCGATCCCATCCGAAAGCTCAGCTGGGGGCATGCCTGTTGGTGGGACGCAGGTTCTCATGGACAACGGGACTCCTTGCTCACTGCTGGCAGAGGCCTCCCTCAGTTCTTTGCCCTGAGGGCCTCTCCACAGGGCAGCTCACCACACAATAGCTGGCTTTCCTCGGTGTGAGTGAGGAAGCATGAGAGAACATGAAAGATGAAGGCCACAGTCTCTGTAACTCACAGACACTTTGTAATCTCAGAAGGGGCATCGATCACTTTAGTGCTATTTTATTCAGTAGAAGTGGGTACTAAGAGCCACCCCCCACCACATTCAAGGAGAGAGGATGACACAAAGGCATGAATACGGGAGGTGGAGATCACCGGGGGCCAACTCAGAGGCTGCCTGCCACTCGTTGCTCCCTCCACGAAGCAGCAGTTGGCTAGAGAGAGGAGGAGAAAGGCAGTGGTATGTGCTTAGCTGTATCTCTAGCACATCTTCTCTAAGTCTCTCCCCACCATGCCCCACACCCCAGTCCGCTGCTTCGCGTCTGAGAGTTGGAAAGGAATTTAGAAATCATGTCTAGGATCCTCATTTGTGGCCTTCTCCCCAAATAGAATTATTTATAGAATGAATTTTAGAGTGGGGCCCCAGGTCACCCGCTTTTCCCAAATTGGCTTCCTCCACAGGCTCTCTCCTGCCTACTCTCCTCATCTTCTACAACTTTATTAGTTCTAGTCGTTCCACAGAGATCATTCTCTCAAAGGTCACCTAGAAACTTCTTGGTCAAGTATTTGATTGAGTTATCATCTCCTTTGGCTTCTGTGAGATCACACATACCTGCTCCTAACTTCTCACTCAGTGGTCAGCTCTTAGTCTTCCCTGAACCAACTAAACTTGTTTACATTATCTCAGAGACCCAGTCCTTAGACACTGTCCTTTTTTCGTCATCTAGGCCCCTTGATGGATTTATCTGGTCTCAGGGCTTTGACGATCACCTCCTCTTGCTTTGACCTTGAGTTGCGCTCCAGTTGTCCCACATTTAACTGCCTGATGGGCATTTTCACTGACATGGCACTGATACCTAAACCCAACCATGATTATAAGAATAACCTCAACTATTATTTATGACATACACGCCACTTTCTATGCTAAGTGCCCTATCTATATGTTCTTACTTAATCATTTCAAGAACACTGTGCTGTAGTACAATTCACATTTTGTAGATGAGAAAACTCGGCTCAGGGAGGTAAAGTGACTTGTCTGATATCCCATAACTAGGAACAAATCCATGTCCTTTTGATTCTAAAATCTGAGCTTTTAACCACTGCACTCATGTCCTTTTCCCTGAAGCTGCTCCCTCTGGACTCCCCTACTTCTGCTCTGCCCTTCTCTGATTTATCAGCTTCATGATCTTGGCGTTTGAACCATGCCATATCATGGAACACTTCTATACCTTTGTACATGTTGTTCTCTCTCCTTAATCATTAGTATGGCCAAAGCATCCCCTCCTTTTCACCCCACCGTGGAGGTGATCCCTTCCTCCTTGGTGTCACATGGCTGGGTTACATACAGTTAGCCTGAAATTGTCCTCGTTGGGTAGGTCTTTGCCATGGGAACCAAGGTACTCCAATATTGAAACGGTGCCTGGGATGACTCTTCGATTGCAGCTATCACCTGAGCTGAAGGACCTGTTTACCTATGAGGCCCCCCTTCTGCACAGTACCCTTTATAGCAGCAGGGACCGTGGCTGTTATCTTTGCAGCTCCCATCCTGGCCGCAGACCTGATGGTTAATGAGTCATCTTTGATGAATGCTGTTCCTTTAATCTCTACAGCTAATCAGAAGATAAGCTCTGCAGAGTTTTCTGTAAGATCTCTCATATCTCTCCCCCATTTTTTATTTTCCCAGCCATGATCCCAAGTCTGTGTCTCCTGACCTCTTACACGGCCCATTGCAATCACCTCCAAACCTGTGTCCTGGCTCACTCCTCGCTGCCCCGTCCAGTTCATTGTGATGATTTTTACTCTATTAACACTGCTTTGTACACATCACTTGTCTGCTCAATGGTTCCCCAATGCCTACATAATAAAGCCCAAGCTTCTTAGCTGGGCTTTCAATAAGCTTCCAAAAATGCCTTATTGCACCCTCCAATCTCACAGTTACTGCAGCACTATATAAATTACCTGCTCCAGCTAAAGTGTGCTATTCACCGTGTCTCTAATGCTCCATTGAGTCCCATTGAGTCCCATTTCCACGCCATTGCTCTCACTGTTCCTCCTGTTTGAAACTCCCTCCCTGCTTCCCGCTGCATACCTGCAGTCTACCCTGTCTTGACGTCTCAGCTGAATTCTCACCTCGTCCACCAGTCTCCTCTGACCAGTGACCCATAGCAACTTTTCTCCTCTGGGGTAGAGGGAAAAGGTTGGACTCTACTTAGAGATATGGGTCAGAATTTCAACTACTGATCAGTTTTGTGGCCTTGAGTAAGTTACATAACCTCATATGCTCAGTAAAATGGGAGATAGTAATACATGTGCTGGAATTGCAAAGAGAATGAAATGAGGGCATCCAAGTACCCAAAACAGGTTCCAGTTGGTGACCTCAGCTGCTCCAACCCAGGGTTCGGACAAAGCCAGGCACAGCTGGCTCATGGAGGAGACTTGCCACACCACATTTTGTGCCAAGAAGAGGAACTCACCCATGGTGTCTAAGACTCCTGGTGACATGACGTGACTGCAACAATACCTTGATGACAGAGACCAGGCACAGGGGTGAGAGGTCTGGGCCTGGGGGCCTCTCTTGCACTGAAACTCCAACTCTTCCGCTTCTCAGACCAGCGATCTTGGGTCAGTTCTTTCACCTCTCTGTGTCTCTCTTACCTCATTTCCAAAGTGGGGACTAAATATGGAAGCTGCTTCACAGGGTTAACGTGACAATAAGTACAAGAACTGTCAGGAGTTTAGCATGCCTCTGGCAGACTGTGGCCTTAAATAAATGCTAACTGTTATGTTTTATGTTATTATTCTTGCTTCTGGCCTCTATGGACTTGTCTTCATCCCAGAGCACAGGGAGTGTGAGTAAAAAGGGAAAGAGATGGTTCACTAATCAACCCTGGAAGAGCTTGGTGGGAGCAGAGGGAAGCCTGTTCCAGAACATCTGTTACAGAGGGTAGAACAGGTGAGGATTATGCTACAGAAAATAGCTCAAAACTGGGTCACCCACCAGGAGGGGCAGAGCAGCGGCTCTCCGCCCCGACAGCAAGTTGGAGTTGAGGGCTTTTCCACAGATGCTGATGCCTGGGCCCCACCAGTGAAGTCTCCGATCCAATTTGTTGGGCTGGGCCTATATACGTGTATTCTTTTAAAGCCTTTTAGATGATTCCATTGTGTAGCTGGGGTTGACAAACACTAAGCTAAAAAGAGACATAAGTCAAGGTTAGACTAATGTGGACCAGGAAGGAAGGGGAGAGGTGAGGGAATAGAGCAGAATGGAGGGGAAATGATCCTGGAGACTGGGTGAGGTAAGGCAGGTACCTAGGGAGGAAAAGTTCATGGAGAATAAGTACCTCCTTAAGTTTTGTGTCCTGGGCTCCTCATTTGCTTCACCTTAGGACAGTCCTGCCTAGCGACATTCCTTGGGGCTCACAGCAATGTCTTTAGTGTTATTCTTCGTGCTTGTGTAGCTGGGTCATGTGTTTTTGGAAACAGATACACAGAAAGGAAAAGACTGAATTCCTACTCTCATCATGCTCCCACACATCCATCCATCCATCCTCCATTTGTCCACTTATTCATTTATTTGTTTGTTTAATAAACATATATTGAGGGCCTATTATGCACAGACACCCAGCTGGTCTCCAAGCTGCAATCATTCACCCTAATGCGTATAACACCCACATGCCGAGGTTTCTGGTCTTAACTTACGATGTGAAAGACCCTGGCTTGTTTCCAGCTCTGGAACCAGGGTCTGGAGTTAGACAGGCTGGATGAGTGTTGATGGGGGTGAAGGTGATGGTGCGTGGGCTTTTCCCATCAGACGCCCAGTAATTTGGAGGAAAAAAACACCGACTTTGGCCCTTAGTAGCCGTGGAATCTTGACCCATGTGTTTATCTTCCCCAAGTCGCAGCTCCAAAATTTATAAAACGGGAACATTAGGTGACGGTGATGATGAAATAAGCAAGTAAGCCCGTGAGGCCTGATTTATGTAAGTGTTCATGACAAAGGCCACAGAAGAAGTTAATGGGATCGGTAGAACATTTGAATTACTTTCAGGCTTTTGTTTTTCACTGTGCAATCGGTTGGAAGAGAACAGCAGATTTCCCCACTTAAGCAGATTCCCTTCATAACCAAAGAAACTTACAACTGGAGATGAGAAGGAACGTAAATGTCATCTAGTCCAATTCCCTCATTTTGTAAACGGAGATAGAGGCCCGGCGAGGGGCTGTGCCAGGGGCAGTGCCTGGGCCCGGGCTGCACAGAAAATCACTGACTCACCTCGTTGGAAGAAGCTCAGGATACTTAGTCCTGGTTCTCACTGCATCCCCTGGGAATAGGTGCACCTCTGATTTCGGTTGAACAGAAAGTTATCTTAGCAATTATGGCTCTGAGGCTGGCATACTGGCATTGATATGAAAGAAACAAAGGTCAACCTTTCACATTTCTTGAGACTATGTAGTAGGCACATATATTCACATTGCTTCATTCAATGCATACAAAAGCCCATGAAGTCAGTTACAATTATTCTCTCTATCTTACAGATGTGGGGAATTGGGTCTCAAGGAAATGAAGTGACTTTCCCAGGGACTCAGAGTTGGAAAGTAGTGGTGCTGGGCCTGAAGCCAGGTCTTTGAAGACTTTCTGTGCTTTATTGCCCCCAAATGATTTATGGATATTTATGTGTCTAGGGCTGGCCTTGGGGCTAAGGTAGAAGAGTGGTAGCATTTCTCATCACAGGGACACAATTAGACCGCCTCTCTAACAATCTTCCACACGCTGCCAAAATCTATCAGAGGGAACTTCAGTGATGGGCGCAGACAATGGGAAGCTCACCTGCCATACTTCTCTGCTCCTCCCATGCCTGAAATTCCTCCATTAGTAGTCCATTCCCTTGGCTGATTTGTGGCTCTCATCCTGATTAGCTGAGAGTGAGGATGAGGGTACAGCAAGTCCTGATAGCTCAGCCCGAGTGAGTTTATTCTTCCCTCTCCCACCTATTGAACTCTGACTCATCTTTCAACACCCAGCACAAATATTATGGAAAACAAGAATTTATAAAACATTCTGAGTCATCTTTCCATGCTGTGGGCTAGGGACATAGGAACTCTTAGGGAAGCACAGGCCCTGCCTAGACGGCTCCCTGTCTGGAAAGGCCACAATTACAATGCAAAGTGGAAAGGACGAAGGCGAATGCTAACAGAGTGGTGGTCAGAGGGGACTCCTAACCCCGGAGGGGTCTGTTGCCAAATTTCTGTGGAAGAAATTTCTCTACCCTCATTGCCCATCTAGCACTTCACATGATCGCTGTTAAAACACTAATCTTGGCCACTTGTGAAGATTTATTTGCTTGTTTATCTCAGAACGTGAGCTTTTTAGGCTGTGTCCTATGTCACTTGGTTCGGTATTCCCTGTGGTTAGCATGGGGCCTGGCACATAGTAGGTGCTCAGTAAATGTTAGTGGGTATAAAATGGGTGAAAATGAGGATATCTAAAGATAAGAGACAACAGAGATGGCAGGAGGATGAGGACACTGGAGGAAAGACATGCACATGTGAGGTAAGGGAGACTGGGGCTACAGGCCCATCTACAGCACGTGGGACCTGCTTTGTATCTGGACTAGAGCTGGACCTAGGGGTCTAAGCCAGGCAGAGGCCAAGGGTCCACCCTTGGAGCCCAGAAGAAAGGAACTGATCATCCTCCCATCACCCCATCTGCATCCAGTCAATGCAGTGGGAAGACTCGGGGCACAACTCAAGGTCTAGTGGAAGAGCCCATTAGGCACTGCCCGTCCTCCAGCTCCATAACACTTTCATTTCACTCTTCATATTGACTGAGATCCCAGTTTGACTGTGAATAATTTACTAATTCTCTGTACCTTATGTTTAAATCTCTTTAATCTGATCTTTTTTTTTTTAGTCACGGTGATTTATACTTGTAGAATAATGACCTTCTCAATGAAGATCACAGTGAAAAAAGAAATCTTAGACTGGGACGCTTTCCATGACAGTGGAAACAATGCAGGCTGTGGAGAGGGCGCAGGGAGATGTCTCTGCCTGCTGCTGACCTTACCCTATGGCTTGATCACCTTCTAACACACCTTGTAAGTTACTTGTACATCGTGCTTTGTCCTCGTTGTGCATCTCCCCCTCCCACAGTAGAATGTAAGTTCCATGAGATTAATAATCTTCGTCTATTTTTTCACTGATGTATCCCCAACATCTAGAACAGGGCCTGGAATATAGTAGGTGCCTAATGAATATTTGTTGAATGAACAAATAAATGAATAAATAATAGAGCCAGTGCAGATTGATGCAATCAGAGATTTGGAAGCCTCTCTGGGTGGCCATTTCCCACCATGCGCTCCGTGCAGGAGAGACAGGAAGGTGGGACAGACACAGACAGAGGGATGGAGATGAGGGATCAGGTGGGCCCAGAGGGAGCAAGATGGGATCATATGTGTTGTGGTTCCCGATGGCTTTTTGGGTCCAAGGTCCCATCCTTCAGGGGGTTCCTCTCTATCTCCTGTTCTTGGAATCTGCTTAATAAACTCTGTTTTGGCTAAGCAGGCACTGCTGGGAATCTGTTCCCTTCCAACAAAGCAGCTGTGACTGCCTATTATGCTCAGGCCTCAGGAAGTCAATTATCTAAGCCCCTGAACTTGGGGCCCGTTAGAGGGTGACACACTGGGGTGAGGAGAAGGTAGCAATGAGGTCAAGGGCTTGTTTTTACACTTCTGAGTGATTATACTGACTTTCCTACTCCACCTTCATCTTCTACACTCTCCTCTGACCCAGCTCAACTCACTTTCCATCCTTAGGTGGTATTAGGATGAAAAAAAAATCTACCCCCATCTATGGCCCAGTTGCTGGATCTTTATTCATGCTGGCCACCATGTATAGGCACAGGGCCAGGGCCCCAGCAGTGACTGAGAAGCAACTTTTGTCCTAAGTGTCGCCACATTTTTGTGACCACTTTCTTCTTTATCTCATGACATGTGTCCCCTTCCCATATTCTTGGCATTTCTGATGGGGAGAAAACCATGGACAGAAAGCCCAGGAATGTGGTCTCTTGAAGTGTGTGTACATGTGTTTCTGTGCATTTGTGTGTGATAGTGGTGGGCAGGGACAAACAGAAACCTGGGTTTAGTGTGGCTGCACTCTGCCCCATCCAACATTGAGACCTTTTCCCTTTGGGGAATAGGAAGGTGAGCCCTTTTCAGATAAGCCAGGGACCCTATCAACCTCACTAATTAACTTACCAAGAAATGTGTCTGAGAAAGGGACGAAATAAGCAGACCTGAGTTACCTCAGACACAGGTCTGCACAGCCTGGGCCAGAAGTCTGTTCTGGACTACACATCGTATTTCTCTCTTGATCATGCAGAGGCTGGTCTGGGTTGAAGCTGAGTTTAATGTTTCTACCAGCCTCTCCCTTTTTCTCTAAATGCAAAGCCGTCTGGACAGGAGGCTCCTGGAGTAGGATATATGGAAATGACCTGAGAGGTACCTGAGAGAATGGGAGCTAACAGATGTCAAGGCCCTGGTATGCCATGCAATATGTTCCTTGCTCTACCTATGCGATCTAGTCAAATGTATCATTCCAGGGAAATAGGAGACCTAGGGGTCTTCCAGGACCTAAAGTCTGAAGCATTTGAACAATCTTGGGACTAGTCTTCTGGCCTTGGGAAGACCAAGCAAGAGGAAGCAAGCTTAGAAGAAAGTCAAGGAGGCATTGAGGGGAGTGGTATAAAGTAGGACAACTGCAGAGGGTGAATGCGGGCTTGAGTACAGGAGTCTGTGAGTACTGGGGACCTCTCCAACTCTACTTCACTCCTAAAATATGCCTGATAATGCAGGGACTTGGGAGCGAGAAGTCTCTCCTTGGGGAGAAACTTGAGCCTTTATGCTGCAAAGGATCTAGCATCTTAGAACTACGCAAACAGCATACAATTAAGACTTTAAAAAGAATTTTCTTTCATTTCCATTTGATGCCCTTCCAAAGACCTCTCCTATGAAAACCACAGTCCACTGTCCAGGGACTGAGAACTCAAGTTACTCAGATCTTCCCTCCCATTCGTCCTCAATCTTCACCCCTTCTGGTCCCTGCTTGGCTTCCCCCACCCCAGCCTCCCCATATTACAAACCCGTGTCTCTGCTTTCAATTCACCTACATTAGCTGCAATAGGTTGAATTATGATAAAGTAACAGACGCTTCCAAAGTCTCAGTGGCTTAAACCAACGCAAGTTTACTTCTCACTTACACTACATATCTAAAGCAGGTCGCTGGAGGGTTCTAGTCATCTTAGTTACTCAGGGGCGCAGGCTGGCACAGAGCTAACTATGTGAATGACACCCACATCTCAACACTCTAACTGACAAGGAAACAAGAGGACTTGCACGCAAGCTTTTACATGCTTCTACCCAGAAGAGACACACGTCACATCTGCTCCTTATTTAAAGGAAGTCACATAGTCATGCCTAACTTCCTGGAGTCGGGGAGGCACAATTTCCCCTTGTGCTGAGAAGAAGAGGAGAACCAGGCTGTTGCTGAGCACTACCTCACCTCCTATAATCCACCCCCCTAATTTCTTTCTTCCCTCTCTCCCTCCCTAATCTTCTACCTGAACGCTATTCTTTGACCCCTTGGCCAATGGTCCCTCCTTCCATTCCTTCCTTTGTCGCCATAACCTTCTCCCTAACTCTGCTATCTGTGATCTCTGCTCCTGTCCTCCCATTCCCAACCCAACCCCTAATGGTCAGTCACACCTGTATCACTTGGCTGCTTTGGTTAGATGTGATCAAACATTACCCCTGATTCTAACTTCACAAGTTTCCTTTGCCCCTAATTGAGCTTAATGATTTGTGTCTTCTAATGCACACAAATGGGCAAGAATTCCTGGATCTCATTAATAATTTTAAGCATGCCAGAAGAAAGATTTTTAAATCCTAAGCAAAAATTAAATGACCATAAAAATCTTTGTTCGCTTCCCAGGAGACAATCCCATTTCAACTTGACAGGTTAATTAAAAGCTGGGCAAATTGGACACAACACTTTTAATAAACAGGACTTGGCAGGCCTGAAAAGAGATAGAAGGGAGGTGAGAGCAGGAGAAAATGAAGCTAGCATGTAACAAAGGAAATTAAGTTATGGGAGCTCACTCTTCCTGTAGAGTGACCTTTCTGGGAGCTTCAGGTATCTTCAAATGACACGACTGACCCATAGATGCTGAGAGAATTGACTCTCTTCTCTGACTCTAATTTCCTGGGCCATTGTTAGTCCACAGGGCGCGAGAGCTGCTGTCCAGGAATGCTCTTAGAGGATCCTTGTACTGTTTCATTTGGGGTCCATATTTGGTTCCTTCTAGACCAATCTTCTTGCAAGCCCCAAGTCCACAGGGAAAGCTGATAGTAGACAGGGATGGGGGACTAAATCTGAGAGGCCGCATTGCCTAATTGGCTCCATGAATAGTCTCATTTTTAGCCTCAGGATTTTCTTCCATTTTATGATCTTGCCTTACCCTTAGATCTCCTTTTTAACCACCTGTGCTAAGATTTGGATTCTCTTCTGGCTCTGTTGCCTCTGCCTGCTGTAGGTAAATCAGCTCTGAGGCCCCGTCTGAGACCTGGCTGCAGATCCCGTCACCAATACAGAGCCCACCCAGGGTTCCTGAATGGACTCAGGCAGAGCCTTTGAGAAGCTCTCTGGTTACCAGTCTCGGCATACAGGGGTCTCATAATATGAATAAGTGCACTACAGAGACTGTAAAGATTTGGAAGAGAAAGAAGGTAAGCAAAGCACATATCTTCCCACCTCTACTCCCCAGGACCCTTTCAGGAGTCACTTTTGCATTTACATGTAGGAAGGCCACCTCTCTCCCCCATCAATTGTCTAGCTGGGGTGATCTTATTTTCGCATTCAGCAGTAATTTACTTATGTGTAGTTGCTGCATGTTGCTTTAGTTAAAATGAGGCCGACTATAAGTATTTTATTCTTCAGTGAAAAGCCTCATCTGGAGGAACGGGCCACAAGCCCCTGGGGAGGTGAAAATGATCTCTCAGGTGGGTGTAGGACTTGCTGACCTTTGGACAAGAAAGAGTGTTGAACAGAAAACAACCTTCGTCATCATTTGTTGTCCCCTTTTCACTTCCAGAAAGAACCCTATAAACCTACAGCTGGTGGAGACCTTGGCCATCATCTGTGTGAGGCAGCTGGGCCCCGGAGAGAGGAAGTGGCTGGCCCAAGCCTCACAGCAGGGCTGCCGCAGGGCGTCCTCTGTTGGCTAGGAGCGGTAACTTACAGACAGACCCGTACCCTTTACTGTTTCTGGCTACTGGTATTTCTAGACAAGCACAAAGCTACAGTTTTGCCCAGTCACCTATTAAGTGAAAACACATTTTATTCTTTTATACTGACTTCCAGAACAAGCGAAGAGATGTTCTTGTTTAAAGATCTCAACAGCCTGAGCTGTCAAAGTTGGGTAGGGAGGTATTTAGGCGACAGAGTAAAAAACGAGGGTGGTTAGTGGTTGCCTGGAACAAGAGCTGGGAACTAGGAGGGACTGCAAATAAATAGGCATGGGGCGATGGGAATTTTCTGAAGTTAGATTGTGGTAATGGTTGCATGACTCTAAAATTACCACAAGTAATTGAATTGTACATTCAAAATGAACAATGGTGGGGGGATTGCCCCAGGGAGTGGGGTGGGGCTGGGTGGAGAGGGGCAAAGGGGGAAAAATCAGGACAACTATAATAGCATAATCAATAAAATAATTTTAAAAATAAAATGAATGAGTTTTATGGTATGTAAATTATACCTCAATGAAGCTACCCCTCCCCATCCAAAGAAGAAGAAAAAGAAAAAGAAAAAGGTAGAGAAAAAGAAAGACAAGCCTGAGAGCGAGAGCTAAACAACCCATCAGGAAGATAAACCCAGGCCTCCAGACTGTTTGCGTTTAGGCTCTCAAAGGCTGTGCGCGCCTCCAGGGCACAGGGGCCAGAGCTGAGGCAGATAGCTCAATTTCCAATCAATTGCACTCTGGGCCCTGGCCTTAGAGTTCAGTCGTGTTCTGACAGCTCCTCAGCTTCTGTCAAGTGCATGTTGAGTTGGGTGACATTTAAGAGAAACAACACATGCGTGGTGTTAGCACACACCATTCTGGGCTGTGGGGGTCCTGGGAGAGCCCCCGGAGAGCAGGATGCTTGTACTTCATTAGCCTAAATACCCACGGACATGTTTTTGCAGCTGTTACAGTAATAATCTTTCCACTTTTATCTACACTCAAAGAATGAAATGGCCCCATAAAGACTGTATAGGTATTTCCAGTCAATACAGCGCCCATTATGTGACTACTCAGTGTTCTCCCTACGAGACCTGATTTAGCAAGTACCCCCATAGAAATTAATGCCTAAAGAAAGAAGTCTCAACCTTAAAAACTAGAATGGCTTATTTGACAGGCAGCAGGAGCAAATAAACCCATGTGGTGGTTCCTCTTCTTCCTCCTCCTTATTCTTTTTCTTCTGTTTTGTCTTGATTTCCAGGACACTCCGAGCAGAGACAGGGATGTGTCATTTCAGATACATCTGTTTCCCTGCTGTCTGGACCATGTGTTCCCTCACAGTCACCAAATGTTTCTTAAGCATGTAGCATGTACCAGGGACCATACGAGACACTGGGGTTGGAAAGATGGATGAGACATGATGTTTGCCCTCACAGAGACAGATGTGGGAATCACTGCAAACAGAATCCTGTTACAGGATCCTCTTCCAGATACTATGAAAGTAGAGAAAGGGGGAGACAGTAGAAAGAGAGAAATAGGGGACAACTTTCCAGGTTAGTACTATATGAACTGTATTTCCTTACTTTCTGCATTCTTGATTATCTGGCATTTGTGACCTCATTGACTGGGGAGAGACAGCCCTTCCCAAGGCTAGTAAATTCTTAGTGATGGCAAAAGGCTCTGGAGCACACCTTGCAACTAACCAATCCAGAGCCCAACCTCTGAACAACTTCCTCTATCTGGCTCTTAAATTCCAGGGAGGCAATATTCTGAAGCTCTAAATCACCCGAGGGTTAGGTAGAGACAACCCCTGTAGCCCAGGGCTTGGCAACATTATTCAAACTAGCCAGTCCTAAACTGTTGCCCTGTCTAGCTGTTGCAAACTGTTCTGTAACATAAGTAATAAAAATCCTTCCCATGAAAACACAATCCAGGACCTGGACCAAGCACTCTCCTTACCTCTTCTGCCTCCTGATTAAAACTGTTACTTTGCCCTGTGTCCATGCATGGCATGGCCTGTCCCTTCCTCTTAGGAAGT
>PVKM010008616.1:0-38587 GCA_004027735.1 Carollia perspicillata
CATTCTTCCTGTTCACATATACTTCACTGCCTGATGGCAGATTTTTTTAAAGACATTTTATTAATTATGCCATTACAGTTGTCCCATTCCCTCCACTTCACTCCCCTCCACCCTGCACACCCCCTCCCACCCACATTCCCCCCCTTTATAGTTCATGTCCATGGGTCATACTTGTAAGTTCTTCAGCTTCTACATTTCCTGTACTATTCTTACCCTCCCCTTTCTATTTTCTACCTACCATCTATGCTACTTATTCTCTGTACCTTTTTCCCTCTCTGCTCTTTCCACTCCCCTGTTGATAACCCTCCATGTGTTCTCCATTTCTGTGGTTCTGGGGTTTGTTTTTTTAAGATTTTATTTATTTTTAGAGAGGGGAAGGAAGGGGGGAAGGAAGGGAGAAAGAGGGATAGAGACATCAACGTGTAGTTTGTGTAGTTGCCTTTTGTGCACTCCCTACTGGGGACCTGCCTGCAGCCCAGGCATGTGCCCTAGACTGGGAATCCAAACAGCCACCCTCTCATTCACAGACCAGCACTCAGTCCACTGAGCCACACCAGCCAGGGGGCAGGTTTATTTTGGTTGCTTGTTTGTTTGTTTGTTTTTGTCTTTTTTTATGAAAGTGAAGATTACACTACTTTCTGCTCAAAAGCCTTTTGTGATCTTTCATCGATCAAAAATAAAAATAAACTTAGCTGTTTGGTATTCAAGACCCTGTGTGAAGCCATAAGTAAACTGCACTCCTCACTAGACCCAGTTTGTTTTCCTTTGCCTTGCCCTTCACACTTTCTGCAGCCATGATATGCTTTCTGTACTGTCACCATCCACTGAAATCCATTTGGAAGGCTCATCTCCAATGCTCTCTTCTCTCAGAACGCTACACTGAGTCTCCTCCTGCCTGGGTGTAGTCGCTCTCCATTCTTCCCCAGCCTTTCAACCCCTCCAACTTTTAAAAGCTGTGAAACTAGTTATATGTTGCTTTATGGTTATGCTTTATAGACTGAATTCTTTTATATTAATCATGTGTAACATTGGTTACCTGTATGAAAATCAGAGTTGCTCAAGTTTTTCATTAATTTTCTCTTACTATATGAAGCCATTTTATTTTAGTTTCTCCTGTTGCCTAAGTCTTATATTATTTTCACAGGGATAACAAAAATATAAGAGAAATTACTGAAAATGAGAAATATTAAATGTGTGACATCTTTAGATTGTACCCAAGTCAGTCTACTAAAATGACATTCCAGAAAAAGAGTGTTTTCTCCTGTATTCTCCCTGCTGAAACTTTCTGTGTTTAATTAGTCAATTTGATATTCTGAGTCGTTATCATTAAGAGAGATTATTTTCACACAGTAACTTTGCTGACAGAGCTCTTTGTTATCTATGACTTTCTGGTGTTGGTGATTTTTAAAAAACAAACAAAAATTTTCTGCATGTCTTATCTCATAATCTTTTAACAAAAATTTATTTTGTGAATTAGATGCTCTCGTAGAGTTTAAATACTTTAACATCTTGATCATTTTATAGCCTTATAGACAGCTTTTTGTTGGACTCAGCTCCTCTCAATGTTACCATGTCCCCTACTGGAGACTTTCTGGCCACTTCCCACGTGGACCACCTTGGAATTTATCTGTGGTAAGTTCTTTCATACAGTTTCATCAGGGTAAGGAGGAGTTCTGGAAGGTGTTGTCAGACATACATGTTGAGATACCTTTATTCAAATACGTATTCTAAACCACACAATTGATTTTTATATGTTATCATATTTAGCTTTTGTTTGCAGAAACAGTAAGTGAATTTTGAAATGTTAGAAAGAGAGAGTCCCCACCCAGGTCCTGGCCCTCCTGCTGCTAGTACCCCAGTACTGCTTTATGATCTTAGCTCAACACTTCTCACATTCAAACTACTTTGTCTATAAAGTAGAGGATCGGTGTGTGCAAGGTGCACACTAAAATCATTCTGGAATGATTTATGAAGAGCACCACTCATCATAATCACATAAAGATACTTACATGATAATCTTCCAACTCCACTGTAATGAAATATAAAACTTCAAGATAAATGGTCTGCCATCTGGCCTAGAAAAGTTTTTTGGCTATATCCTGAGTACAGATTTCTAATTCTTTTAACTGTTACTATTGAGGAAGAGAAAAAAATTACTTCTTTTTCTAATTATAAAATTTTATAATTAAATTATTAGGATACTAAAGTAAATTCAGTATACAATAGAAGTAAACTCTGGCCACCTTAATAAGCAGAATGGAGTATCTTCTGGAATCTGTGAGGCTTGAGTAATTAAGACGAGAAGAATAGTAGCTCTGGGACCTCAGCAGCAGGAGCATATAGTACCACTACTAATATAGTGTAGAACCTGATATTCTCAATTTTTATTTTCCATCCAGAATGATAATGTATGGGAAACAGAATCCGATTAACTCACTTTGAGACAGGAAGCTACATCTTGATCAGTCATCGAGGGCCATGGTGCAGGGTCATAGTAGCAGAAACAGGGCTACTTAGAGGACCCCTCTAGGGAAGGGGAAATCTGTGATTGTTTATAACCTCAAAGCTCCAGTTATCTTATTTTCTCTCTGACTTAACTCTCTGAGTCCATCCTTCCTTCAGTTAGTTGTTATTTCCATAAATGAAGGTTGACAATTGTCAAAACAATATAAATATATGGAGGTTATGTAACTTTGTAAAAGTATTTATTATCCAGTACTGATCTCTCAGATAAATACTTTTTACTACCACATTAGTAATGTTTACATCCTGATATCTATGACATGAATCAGGCATTTTCAAATTAATAGTATTTATTTTTGAGATTTTTTTAAACTTGTAAGAATTGGAATCTGTAGCCAAATTCAAGACTGTAGAAGTAATAGAAGGTTTGTTTTACTTTGCTTTTTTTACTAGTAATTGATGATTTTCCAAAATATGTTCATAAGTTTTAAAGTACATCGTATGTTTTTAATTCTCAGGTCCAATGTTTCCCTGTATTCCGTTGTTTCATTACGGCCACTTCCCACAGATTATGTTCCTTCAGTAGTGATGCTTCCTGGTACTTGTCAAACCCAAGGTAATCATGAAATAGTGAAATGACTTTTGAGGTCTAATACTGTAAACCTAACAGGCAGGTATTGCTACTGAAAGCAAAGTTTAATGCATTCAACCAAAGTATTTTTTAACTGAAGTGAAATACTTTGAATGACCTCATGTTTTTTAAAAATGTGATTGATACGGCATTGATGAGATATCTAATAGTATGACAGCAGAGAAGTGTTCCGGGCCTAGTGATGGGAGCCATAGTCAGTATGAGAAGATGAGGAGATGAAGTAAACAGAAAGAGTTTACAAGTCTACATTGAGGAAATGCTCTAGGGAATACTAAGAGATTTAGAATGAATTAAATTGTTTTACAAAATAGAAATATCATTGTGCTATTTTTTTAACCTGAAAATTTCTGTTTTAAGATGTAGAATTATCAGAAGAAACCATAGAACAAAGTGATGAAATGATAGAATATGACTCCCCAGAACAGGTGAATGAGCAGCTGGTGACTCTATCACTCCTTCCTGAATCACGGTGGAAAAACCTTCTTAATCTTGATGTTATTAAGGTAATGCTATAGTATACTTAATATTTGCCCCTAAAGACACATTCCAGAAGCATGTTCTTTAGTAGAGATAGCTTCTACTTTGAGAGCTTTAGGGGAAGCAGTTAATACCTAAGATAATAAAGAGAACGCCATTTAGTTGAATTCTTTTTAATCCAGTGTGATGATAGGTTCTGTTTCTATATATGTATTAACTTTGAGAACACTCAGCAGACCTTTGAACATAGCAAGAGTATAGCTTGCAACTACAGAGCTATTAGAAATTGACTATATTAATTCCAACCTATAAAGTTCTTTAACTTCTAAAACAAAAAAATATATATTGCCACTGTAATGTATAATATCTATTGCTAGTCATTTGGAGATGAAAAGACTTTCACTGGTCTTCTGAAAATTAAGCCTCAATTACCCTTTATCATTCCATACTCTGCTCTGTCAGCTATAGGAAAATGTTTAGAGCTTGCTGATATACACATGTAAGTTAATAAAAACTAGGTATTATGTAATCTATGACAACAGCAGTGAAAAAAACCTAGCCCCTTCGTACTTGAGGAAATTACAATTTCACATGAAAAATGGACAGTAATGGCATAAATTAGTGTTTTCAAAGTGAGTATCATGGCCCCTCATTTGTGAGTAGCAAAAGCAATTGAAAGGAATAAACTAGAGTAGAAAATTTCAGAGGTTATCCTCTTACAGTGCTCAGTGTTGCTTTATGAAGCACATACACATTCCCTAGGGGTTGTGTGTGTGGGAAGTCACACTGTGGGCTGCCATGAAAAAAGCATAAGGAATGCTGACATAGATACCTATGACAAAGTGGTAAGTATTTTTGTCAGTAATAATTCAGTGCCCAAAAATATATGAGTGTCTTGAGTAAGGAAAGAGACGTTTTCGCGTGTTAATTTTCCTCACAGAAGTTAAACATGTTTTTTTTTACTTGCTCCCTTTTTGAGATATTGGGCATTAGTATAAAGGTATGTTGTATACGAGCATAGTTGTAATCTCTCCGTCACGTTGTTGATTTAATCTGTTAGCTCAAGGGAGTATTCAGTGAAATACCTTTAAAAGCAATGCATGAAAAGGTATAAGTAGATCAGTGTAAAGGGAACAATCAGAATAATGCCCAATTAATTGAGCTAAGTTTTTGGACTACTCCTGTTCCTTGCTAAGATATAGCTTGTTCTGCATAAAAAACTGAGTGAATAATTTTATGAGATAAATGCTTACATTTCTAATATTTTTATTTCCTATTGAATGAAAAAAGTTAAAATTTTTATATTTGTTATGTGGGAAATTTTTCTACTTTTATTTTCCTTAGGAGATTGCTAATTTCCACAGCACTATGGAATGCCTTTTATTTTTATTTTTTTTTATTTTTATTTTTATTTTTATTTTTATTTTTTTTTTATTTTTATTTTTATTTTTTTTTTATTTTTATTTTTATTTACAACTCAGGTACTGTCTCCCTTCTAACTCCAGAACAGTGAGTTTGAAGGGTAACTGGGACTTTCATTAGTCTCCACTGTCCAGAGAAGGGCTGTGTTTACCCTATCATTTAGCAGTACCTGTTTTCAGGTAGCAACTTTCTTTTATTCTGTTCATCCATGAGGCCTCCAATATCCCTGGCTTTCTTTCAAAAAGAAATCTCTAGGGTTACAGAGCTCCTAGGAATGGAATGGAGTGTAAAGGGATGGAAGAGGAATAGTGGAAGGTGAAATTGTGAGACTCCTTTATCAGGCAGTTTACCATAGAAAAGCTCTTCGTCAAGTGCTCCTGAGATAGTGATAACATAGCAACACAGTCATTAAAACTAAATCATGTCGGTGGTTTTCCTGATTAAATTTTATTAGCACAACATTTTATACACAAGCAGTAATGTTCTCTGGTTCATAAAAACACAAAGTACTAAGGAAAAATTTTTCAACAAACTGGAGGAATTAGGGATATGTTTCACAAAAAAGGTCACCTAATTACTTCTAATGGTGGAGTTTACCACCAGCTCCAAATTTTAATTTGAGAAATTGTTGAGCATTTATATAAATTTTGCTTTCTAGCCCATTTTATTTAAAAAGTTGTATTTTAATATTCAAGAAGTTCAAAAGTACTTACTTTTTATTTCTTCACCTGAATATTCATATAAATATTCATGTTTCAGGAAAATGAGTATTTTTCTTAGGGCTTCCCCCAAACGCTGTTGTTTTTCTTCTGCCGTGTCAGCCAGGGTCCTGGAGCTTTGCCTGGGGAAGCCCATGTCAAAGACATCTCTGAGTCGATTGGTGGATTTTACTTTAACGTTCTAATTTGAAAAATTTTCACTTCTCCATTACTTTTTGGACTTTGTTTTTAAGTTGATTGGGAATTAAATATTAGAAACTGTTGGCTAGATAATTACTTGATAGTCTTTCCTTTTCTCATTTTCTCTTAATCAGAAAAAGAATAAACCAAAGGAACCTCCCAAAGTGCCCAAAACAGCACCATTTTTTATACCAACAGTTCCTGGCCTTGTACCCCGATACGCTGCACCTGAGCAAAACAGTGATCCCCAACAGGTGAGACACAACCTGAGACACTCTAAGAATGTGGTGGAGGGTTGTATTATACACTGATAGTTCTTTACCAAGACACAGTCTTATACATACAGAGTACAGTAATGATAGCTTTTAATTATATTACACATTTTTTTGGCTACACTTGTGTTCTTTGAATAACGTGTATTGAATAACGTGTATTTATTTTTGTTTAAGTCTAAAGTGGTAAATCTTGGAATTTTGGCTCAAAAATCAGATTTCTGCTTGAAACTTGAAGAAGGACTGGTAAATAATAAATGTAAGTTAAATTATAAAATATTTTTACCAATATTTTCAGCTTATTTTACTTTATATGAAGAGAAATTTAATGAAATATTAGCGTATTTCTTAGTAGCTGAAAGATGATAAAAACTAAAAAAAGTTGAAACTTTGGTTTTATTCTGAAGAAATTTTAGCTTTCTGTCATATTCATTTTTGCTATATTAAATCAGTGACACTAAATTCAGATGATAATTGATATTAGAATAATGTTTTGAAAATATTTTATACTTTATGGAATTAGATTTATTTATTTTTTTTTTTTTGCTTTTTTCAAATTTTTGTTTTTATTCACAAAAACAGTTTGCAGTACATTTGGGAATATAGCAGAGACTTGTTTTCGGTGATTTCAGGTATTCCCAAATTATCTCATCAGAAGATAATTTTAAATTTATTGAGTTTGTTAATAATAGATTTAAATTTTGAAAGCTATAGTCTGTAGCTAATAATGATAAACAGTAAGAGCTGTAAGCAATTAACAAAATCACAATCACTCTCTTGTTTGATTCATTCTTTTGTGTTCTGATGCAAATGCTTTTGTTTTTGTACCAAAAATCCCTCGAGTCCACATTGGCAAAGTCAGAGAATGGCACTGATGAGCCATTGTGGATGACTAAAGAATTATGGGATCATGGAAGGAATAACTTGTTTTATTTATGGGACACGGGGGGGGGGGTGCGAAAGAAGGAAGAAAGCACTAGTGTTTAGTATATACTGAAGGACAGAAAATAAAATTTATTAGACTTTTGTCATTGGTGCTGTTTCTTTTTAAAAAGCTAAAAGCATACTTATTGCTATTGTAACATCAGATGCTTCACAATAAAATAGTTGTTAAGTGCACAGAATATTTCTCCCACCTCATTCTATTTCCATTTGTAACTATTATTGATAATTTTTTGTGTATATTTTATAGCCTCTTTATGTTTAGATTTGTTCTAACTTATTTGTGAGCATCTTAAAAGTGTATGTTGCTAGGCATTAATTAGATTTCCTTTAATAGCCTTAACAGCAGGAAAAACCTTAAATTACTGAAAATGTAAAAAAAATTAGTGCTTTTAGTACTTATTTATTGTATTACTCTCATCATTTGCCCAGTTTAATTTAGGGGTTATTCCACTTAATAGGAAAAAAATTAACCCACGGAAAGAATTTCCTGTGCAATTTATATATGTGTTGCTTGGGATATGAAATGAAAACTAGTTTCCTAACTGAACTGATTATCGGTAATAACTGGATTATTTTTAAAACTTAATACAGATGAAGCTGCTCTTAACCTTCTGAAAGAATTAGGCCCATCAGGAATTGAAACGGAGCTGCGAAGCCTGTCCCCTGAGTGTGGCGGGTCTGTAGAAGTTATGCAGAGTTTCTTAAAAATGATCGGAGCGATGTTGGACACAAAGCGTGATTTTGAGCTAGCCCAGGCGTACCTAGCACTGTTTCTGAAGGTGAGTCCAGTAGAGGACAGCACTTCAGCGTGTTCCGTCCTCGAGAGTAATGTCCGACAGCACTTGCTGCAGAGATGGCAGGATGTTCCATCTGGGCCGTCCAGCATGGCACCCACGTGTCTCACGCGGCTGCCACGACTCGGAAACCGAGCCTTTTATTTTATAGGAATTGAATTAAACTGAAACGGTCACCTGTGCCCAGTGACTGCCTCATTGGACAGCTAGACTGTGCAGCTTTTTTTTTGTTTTTTTTTAACTCAGCACAAATTTGCTCCAACTCAGACTTTTCTGTCATCTGTATGATTCAATATATTAAGCTATTAACTTTTAAGTAGTTACACTGTGGCTGCTTTTCTGTGATCATGAACAGAAAGTTAGGTTTTATATTCCTTTTTTTTCTCCTACTGCTGAAATTAAAATATTTACTTCTGTCTTTGTTGAAGGATTTCAAGTGATTTGGAAATAACAGTTGCTTTTATGACTAATATAGTGGAGAATTCATGTATCTTTCAGAGTACAGTGTATTTAAGAAGGTACATGATGCTAATTTTTAATGATAGCAGATATGATTCTTCATCTATCATTAATATATAAAATCTTTTCACTTGATCTGTTTCGTTTTATCCTCATCCAAGCACTTGCTTATTGATTTTAGAGAGAGGGGAGGGAAGGGAGAGAGGGAGAGAGAGGTACGGATGTGAGAGAGAAACATCGATCCATTGCCTCTTGTATGTTCTCCAACCAGTGAATGAACCCACAGCCTAGGCAGGTGCCCTGACCGGGAATCAAACCCATGACCCTTCATTTTACGGGACAATGCTCTGACCACGTGAGCGACACCGGCCAGGGCTGATTATTTAAAATTACTTAAAAACTAGATATTTAGATGGTAGCATATGGATGAAAAAACAGAAATGCCATTAATTGTTTCTACATTCTTCCAAATTTAACAAGTTTAGTTTCTGAATGTAAATTTACTTAAATCTTTAGAAAATAAAGGAAAGATTACCAATGGGTTACAACGAAAAGAGAAACTTAAAGAAGCACAGAAATCGGGACTTGGTATTAGATCCTTGTCCTCGTTCCTGGATCTGTTTCAGGACTTTGCCTGAATGGGGGAATGTGCTGACCACTTCTCTCAGGGAGTGACAGACAGCACCTTAAAGGAATTCATAATGAGAAGAGTTTGATGGAGGAGACGGAAATGGGAGACGGTAGTAAACCACATTTAAGAAAAAAGTACTCATAATGATATCTTCTGAAGTTTTTCAGTAGAAAGGTTGAATCCAGAATAAACAAAGTTTTAATTGTCTTAAATTAAATATTTATCTTTCTTTTTTCAGCTGCATCTTAAAATCCTTCCTTCAGAGCCAACACTTGTAGAAGAAATGACAAAGTTGTCGTCACAGGTGGAAGAAAACTGGATTCATTTACAGTCACTCTTCAATCAAAGCATGTGTGTTTTAAATTATATAAAAAGTGCTTTGTTATAAAAATAAATTTAAGCGACTTTTATAAATCAAAGACTTTTATATTAAATGGGTTCAGTTTAACTCATATTTTGCTTTTCAGGTTTCATTGTGAAAGAAAATAAATGCTAGCATTACTGACTAGTCTGTCCTTCTCCACTTAAAAGAAAAATACTTTCTTGAATAAAATTATACCAGCCTTTCATTTTAAAGACTTAAAGAATCTACTCACATGATTTATTTTCTGAGTCTCTTCACATCAATTATTTATGTATGACTTTTTTTGAATTGTTACCATAACCTCATGTTTTTTGAACATTTGTTGCATATAAGAGATGCCTGATGTTTCGTGTAAAATATTGCTTAACTGTGTTGAAGATAAAACAAATATACAGTACAGTTAAAGAAGCACCTTTGTGATATGAAGTAAAAAGGTGTTTTCTTTCTTGGTAGCCCTTGCTGAACACATGGATCTCGGAGCCTTAGAGCTGGGAGGTGTATCAGACATCAGTGCAGCCCTCTTGTAACGCAGAAGAGGGAGCTGTTCTAGTCAGCTTCAGATTGTCTCACACTGCCCTAGTCCTCTCTCCATCGTAACCTTTTCTTTTTTACATTATTTTTATTGTATTTTTTCCATTACCATTTATCCCCCTTCCTGCAGTCACCGTACGCCACTGTCCGTGTCCATGAGTCCTTGTTCCTTTTTGCTCCATCCCTCCACCTCCTAACACGCTCCCACCCCCAGAGCTGCCAGCGTGTTCTGTCTCTGGAGACAAGGGGACCCTTTTGCACTGTTGGTGGGAATGTAAATTGCTGCAGCCACTGTGGAAAGCAGTATGGAAATACCTCAGAAAATTAAAAATGGAGCTGCTTTATGACTCAGGAATTCCACTTCCAGGAATTTATCCAAAGAGACCCAAAACACTAATTCAAAAGAACATAAGCACCCCTATGTTCATTGCAGCCTTATTTACAATCTCCAAGGTATGGAAGCAGCCCAAGTGTCCCATCAGCAGGAGTGGATGGAACAACTATGGGACGCTTACACAGTGGGATACTGCTCAACCACAAAAAAAATTTTTTCTTAACACTTCGCGACAGCTTGCATGGACCTGGAGAACATTACGCTAAGTGAAATACGTGAGAAAAACAAATACCATATTATTTCACTCATCTGTGGAATCTAATGAACAAACTGAACTAAAAAGCACAGTAGCCTTTCTAAGGAGTGTGAGAGGCAAATTGCTACAGAAGACAGTTGAACAGATACTCAGGATAGATGAGGCAATAATTTCCGAATTCATGGAGGATATTTCTTCCTTACAGATGACCTTTTTTGGCAACTGCTGAGTATACTTTCCTCTCATCGCCATTGTGAAACCAGATAGCTGTGGCGGTTCCTCTTTTCTCGTCATCATTTTCTTTCCCGGTTGGCAAAACTTAACCAATATGTGAATTAAAAATAAGCAGTTCTCAGAAGCACAGTGCTCTAAAAACAATGTTTAGCTTATATACGCAAAGGTAGTGTCGTTCATAAAATTCACCTGGTTGTAATTGAATGCCAATATCATTCTCATTAGGATAAGGTTTTACAGAATCTCCAGAAGGAACAGTCCTCACAGGTTGTTTTCAGTGTTCAGTGTTTTGGTTAAATGTATAAAGTAGAATTAGTAAACTGCTAAAGGAATAAGCTAATCTGGTTTTGTACTATTTTGTTCTTTTAGAAGTGTCTATAGATGTGTAGTCACTGACCAAAATGTTAATGACTTAAGTTCTAATTTGAGAAACTATTTCCCTCTGCCCCAAAAACTATAGTCTAAAGATGTGGCAAAATTCCTATATAAGCACATACCATGTGAAGATTATAAAAGACTAAATAATAAGAGCTCTAAACTGAAACTCTATTGCTTTTATAAATCTTGAACTGAATTTTTGCTCTTTTTCAAACAAGAATACGGAAGTCGAATGTATTGTTTTTATTGGAGGTACTGTTTTATTTAGTTACAGCCTCATCTTTAGGTAATTTTCCAGAACCATACCTGTGTGTTTGCCATCAAGAAAGGGAGGGGGAAAGAAATACAAAGGATAATTTGTGTGTATATTTGTTCTTAAACTATATCAGTGTTTGCATGCTGCTTTTTCTTTAAAATTCAAATTATAAATGTATTATGCTTGTGAAGACATCAGAGACAAGTCTATTTTTGACAGTGAGCTTCAATATCAATATCTTCCCTAGAAGTAAGTTAACGTTCATCTAGACCTTTTTTATGAATGCTTGTAGATGTTATATATAGCCACAGGAAATAAAATGTATAGTTTTGGGTTTTACATAAATATATGTATATATCATTTGGCAACTTTTCTACTTGGTTTCTTTTACTTCATTATAATAATCTAATCTGTTATCATATTTACAACCTGTACAGCCTATAATGGAAACTTAGGTTAGATTCCTTTTTCTTTCTTTTGCTAATTACAAACAATGCTGAAAGAATGTCATTCTGTATGTCTCTTTGCATACAAAGATTTCTCTGGGTACATAAACACAATGGAATACTACTCAGCCATAAAAAGAAATGGAATCTTACCTTTTATGACAGCATGGATGGACCTAGAGGACATTATGCTAGGTGAAATAAGTCAGAGGAAGACAAATACCATATGATTTTTCTTATATGTGGAATCCAAAGAACAAAATAAAGTAGAAACAGGCTCATAGATACAGAAAATACACTGACAGCTGACGGAGAAAAGGGATGTTGGAGGACTAGGTGAAAAAGGAGAAGGGGTTAAGAAGCACGAATCGGTAGTTACAGAACAGAGATGTGAATTACAGCGTAGGTAATACAGTCTGTAATATGGTAGTAACTGTGTGGGGGGCCAGATGGGTAGTTGAAATAGTGGGGGAACCCTCTGTACAGTACAGGATTGTCTCACTGCTATGCTATATGTCTAAAACTAATCAGAGTAATACTGAATGTAAACTGTAATTGAAAAACAAAAAGACTCTAGCATAAAATATGCTTAGCTTTTGAATGGTTGGGCCAGAGTTAGACAGTTTTAAAGAGATACTCCAGCTGGCTTCTAAAATAGCTATTAACAATTTATAGTTTCTCCTCATCAGTGAATGACTACCTGCTCCTCATATTAAGGACATTTGATACTAGGCTTTTAACATTTTTTATTAATCTAATGGGTGAAAATGTATCATAATTTAAAAATCTGATGAAGCAATGGCATCTTTACATACATTTATTTTAGAGCATTTCCGTATTTCTCATGTGAATTAATTTTTTACACTGCTGATTTTTCTATCAAATGGCTTGTCTTTTTATCTCATGTTAGGAGTTTTTCATATAGTTTAGATATTAGTGTTCGATGTCTGTTAATATTTTCTCTTAGTCACTTGTCTTTAATTTTACTTATAATGTCTTTTGTAGACGTTTTATACTTATACATGGTCAAATTGATAAATAATTTTATGACCTTTATTTCAAAATATAAAGCATACATTCTGTATTTTCTTCTAAGACATTTATGTATGCACCTAGATCTTCATCTGGAATTGATTTTTGTGAAGTGTTACATACAGAGGTACTTTATTTCGAATGTCCAAAACTATTTACCAAAGTCCATTCTTTACTCACTGATTTGGAATTTGTTTTATTATGTGCTAAATTCTTTAATTGAGGTATTTAATATTTCTAATAATGCATTGCTTTGATTATAGTTTTCTGGCACGTTTACAGATTTGGTGGGGGTAAAACCTAATGATTTTTTAAAGTTTCTCAGCTATTGGTGGGCATATCTTCTTGAAGCTTTGATATTGGTTACACTGAATTTATAGTATTGATTTGGAGAGAAGTGCAATGGCAGTTCTCTTAAAGAACAATGTCTTCATTATACCACATCTTCTGTGGGCTTCTTTTATTTTCTTAAGACTTCTTTTTTCATCACACTTCTGACAGATTTATTTCTGGGATTATATTTTTGTGTCTATACTGAAATATAGCTTTTTAAAATATATTTTATAATTGGTTATTGCTGTCCTGGTAAGAGCAATTTAATTTTTAAAATGCTAGTTCATTTCTACACTGTGGAAGTTTCCATCAATTCTTAGAAAATCTAAGAGAATCCCACCTTCTGCAATTGTAAGGCTTCATTTTCTATTCAGTATCTTATTTAATTGTCCTGTTGGAATTGCTTTAGCTATGACCAGGCACAGAATGTTGGGTAGTAGCAGTGCTTAGCAGAATTTTTTGGCTGATTTCAATGGAAATATTTTTAATGTCCCACTATTAAGGACAATGTATGCTCTGAATTTCCGGTATATACCCTTGTTAAGTTCTACTTATTACTAATTTACTACTTTTTAAACTACAGATAAGTATAGAATTTTATCAAGAGATTTCTCTGCATATGTTGAAAGATCAAAATTTTCTTTAATTGGTACAATTCAGTAAATTTTATTCAGATTCCTATTATTGGATCATTTTTATTCCTGGGATGGAACTATTTGTAAGTAAGGCGAAACTGATGCATCTGTCTGCTTCGTGGAATTATCTGTTGTCCTTGATAATTTTTTTTTTGCATTTGCCTAATCAAATGGGGAAAAAAAGTCATGCATAAAGTCTTTATTATATGGTGATTTTTGCCTGTTGGGTTTTTTTCTGTGGTTACTAAACTAAATGGTTTTCTGTCTCTTCTCAAGAAATTACATTTTTCTTATAAATCATGGCCTTAATATAGATTTCACATTTATTAGTGTAAGTTATTATGGTTGTGCCTTTTTACTAATCACTCAATTGCAAATGACAGAAGCTCAACTCAAATGCGTGAGTGCAAAGTCTGGGGATAGAGACTGACTCTACCCACTGCCAGATCCAGGGGTTCCTCAGCATCAGTCAGTTTGTCCATCTCCCCCTTTTGCTCTCCTCTTTATTGGCTGAGTGTTCAGTCAAGAGCTCATCCCCCAATTCTTCATATACTTACTGAGAACCTACTGTGTGCCCGAATTTTATTTGTGCCAGGATATACTTGATCAAAATTTGGGGCAATTCAGCTGCCAGCAGCTCTGAATTTACCTATTTCCCTCCTAAACTAATTAGAAAGTGATTATCTTTTTTAAAAATCCTGAAATAGACTCTTAATGAGCCTCCTTAAACTTTGGACCATAGTGGAGGGGTGATTGCATGGTAACGTTTAGGAGGAGAGAGAGGCCAGTGACAGCTCACAGTTTCCCATGATTGGATGATGTTTGGAGAGCTCTGGAAGTTTCCACCTCCTTCCCGAGGGGAACAAAGGAGAGAGCTGAAAGCATAGTGCCAGCAGGCTGGTTGTAGAGCCACGGTGGCAGGGTGAGCAGGGACCCCGCAGCACAGTGGCAGCAGCAATGTAGCTCAGGGCCCAGTGAGAAAGCTGGCTGAGACTTAAAGTGTATGGTGGGGTTGGTGTTGGGTGGGAGGAGTTGGAGAGGGAGGTCTAGCTAGCAACACAGAAGGATTTTCCTTTTCCCACATGGCATCTTGGGAAGGAAGAGGGAGTGGATTGAACTGCTGAGATGAAAGAAACTAGCTTAGTTGAAAATTCAAACACACGTTTTCACTAACGTTCAATAGCCTAAGCTAATGTGGAAAGGACAGAGAAATTTTATTTGGTAATTTTGCACCCTTCCCCCCAGATCTAGAGGTATGAGGGCTTATGATGAAATTTAATCAGTTTTATAAAGTAACAAGTTCTCTAGGGATTTTCTTTTGTTTACTAGGTGTGCTGAATTTCCACTTCCAATTATGCTAATTTCTGATTCCAGCTGAATTCTACTAAATGTCTCTAAAGAAGTATATAAAATTTTCAGTAGTTTTTATCTACATTTTTAAAAAGTGATTTATCTACACATACGTGTAGATAACGATGATGTAATGTTCACTGAAAAAAATAGGAATGGGTCCTGGCTACTGTGACTCAATGGTTGAGTGCCGGCCTGCAAACCAAAGGGTTGCCAGTTCGATTCCCAGTCAGGGCCCATGCCTGGGTTGTGGGCCAGGTCCCCAAGAGGGGGAGCAAGAGAGGCAACCACACATTGATGTTTCTCTCCCTCTCTTTCGCCCTCCCTCCCCCTCTCTAAAAATAAATTTAAAAAATCTTTAAAACAATAAGAATGTCATAAATCCTAACAATTTTTAGCAATATCATTCTTTTGTTATTATGGCTAGGAATGGACCTCTCAAATCAG
This sequence comes from Carollia perspicillata, assembly GCA_004027735.1. Lineage (NCBI taxonomy): Eukaryota > Metazoa > Chordata > Mammalia > Chiroptera > Phyllostomidae > Carollia > Carollia perspicillata. Next base: position 15,611 of record PVKM010008616.1, read on the forward strand.
CATTTTTTGCTACCATTGGAATTTTTCCACTCTCTGACTAAGTGTCAGTCTTTACAACTTCTTTATTTTGGCTCTTTTTCCCCATCTAACTTTCCGATCTTGCCTCTGTCCCATTACTTTCGTTCCTGTTGCCTCACTCCTGACCGCACCCTGCTCTCTAGAGTAAATATTATGCAAGCCCAGTAGGCGAATACGTGGCTGATGAGTAGGTTGCCCAACCTGGGCTCACCTTACCATGCAGATTGAGTCTCTAAGCATAGTATGCCAAAAGGTGACAGCATGCCCATCTACCGCTGTGCTGCACTAACATCATTTGTTGGTCGACTTACTCTTTTTTCTCTTCAGATACTAGGCACTTAATCTTTCTCAGATGCTGTTTCATGCTCTTGAAATACAATCAGAAAACAAAACACACGAGGATTTCTGGTCCTTGTGGAGCTTAATTTTAGCAAATCATTCTTTTGTATTTTTTTCCTGGCCTCTTTGCCTTTGTTCTTCTTTAAAGCAAAGACAAAGATAAATTGTCTCTAAGCTTTCACACTTGCAAAAAGAGTGACTGCCAGAGTCTCTCCCCTTGTTTTTAAGTGTGGAGCTCATGTGCCCTGTGTGTGAGTGTGTACGTGTGTGTGCACATGTGGACGGAAGGTCTCTGGCTTCTACATGTACATGTATACACCTGCATGGAGGAAAGTACAACATGACAAATGCCTGGTGCTGTTTTGCTGTCATTCATGTTTTAACAGGATCTGATTATAGTGTAGAAAATTAATGCATATGAAGAGATAAAATAAGGAGAAAAAAATCCCTACTCTTTGTTTCTGAAGGCACCATCTCTCGCATCCTCTGAAGGAAACATATTGCTATTATATGGCCAGATTTGGTGAAGAAAGGGTGAGGAGGTATTGGCCTTGCCATGTTTGTCAGATGTGGTTTAGGGAGCTGAGGACCGCTCCCTAAGGGGCTGGGTGCCAGTGTTAGTTGTTGGCACAGTGAACACAGTCTAACCCGATGGAAAAATGCTGGCAAGGGACAGGATGGGTGGTTTCTGACTATTGCTGTGGTGATGAGGAGGTGAGGTGAAGGGCAACACACGAGCAGGGACTACAATGGGTGAGGAAATGCCAGATGTATGTGGGGACCTGTGTGCTTCTCTCGACTCACCCCATTCCCTTTCTTAGTGCTTCAGTCAGTGTCCTGTGTGGGGTTCTACAAGATGTGGGAGATACTGATGCAAATGAGACAAGGTGCCTGACACCCAGCTCCAGGAGATGAGCCATGCAGAAGGAAGGCAGAACAGCATGGAGAAGAGGACAACTACCATGGATCTTGAAAGAGAGGTGGATGGAGACTGGGGTGTGCAGACAGACAATTCAGAAACCAAAGGGAGAGGAGAAAAGCCATGGAAAGTCAGGGGTGGCTACATGCATACTGATTGTTACCTCTGGGGATGGTCCATGAACTGAGTGCAAAGGAAACTAACCTTTCTGCATTATTGTATTGCAAAAAAAAATTTTTTTAATTAGACAAAACAGGGTGAAATGTTAACAACTGTGGATTCTGGGCATTGATGTATTTACATTCCAGTGCTTTTTGTATTGGGTTGTTATTTACCCTATTTTACTTTAAGCTTTTAGTCTTCATTATTTTTTAAAACAGAATGTACACATTTATTACCATCCATATGTACATACATCCTATTATGTACATATATCCTATGTGGCTGGCCAGAATTTCACTTCCTCCCAGGAGGTGACCCATAAAAGCTACAACTGTATTTATTGCCCGAACCACTGAACCTTCCCAGCAATCTGTAGGTTCCACATGACCTAATAACACACACTTGGATGTGAGTCCCTAGCATTTTTCTCTTTGAGAGGAGAGGTTGGTTTCCAGGTCATGTCTCCTCTCTGCACAATGCTGAAATGAGCTGGGAGGCATGAGGCCCATGAAGTGGTCATGAGTCACCTGGCACTTGGCTGAGCCTGGAGCTCCTCCAGGAAGTGGTGGGAAGGGCAGCTCTTAGCAGAAGAGATCCTCACTTAAATGGTGTGGTATGTGCCTGAAATTTCCCAGAAAGCATGAGGAACACTGGGGTGGAGAGTTTCACTCTTCTTTAACAATAAACAGAAATAATCCACTTGGTTCCACATGAACTAAATGGCAAAGAGACATAGTCTCAATTAGCTTATCTCTTTACTCTTTACCAGAGCTCAAAGAAGGAAATCACCATTCCCTTTCCTGCTGGGACCTGACAGTCACTTACCAAGTATACCACACCTTGTATCACTTGAAACCAAGTTTATCTTTAAAAAATACGAATTCTTCCAAAGTATGAATTCTTTTTGAAACAAAAGACTTTTTTCTCATAGTTCTTATGTAGCATAACCCCTGAACAGATAGCATTGCCCAGAGGCACTTATGATAAATTTAGATTACATGGGCAAGTTGTCTCACTATTTTCCTAGACCTTCCAAGGGTTCAATTCAGCCCAGCTGGTTTCCTCTTCTGCCAATGTAGCCATCTCATTCCCACGGCTTTGCTTCCTCCTGTGCTCTTGCCCTCAACTGAACTTCCACACTTACTATAGAGTCCAACTGTTGTGCATACAACAAGTGTTCAGTAAAGACCTAATTTCATGGTTTTCATAGAGCAATCCAGTGTTTCCTGGGGGCTTCTGAAATCATTTCAGAGGGTCAGCAGATTATGAAAAACCATTTTCATAATAAAGCTAAGAAGTTATTTGATTATTCGATCTCAGTACTTCAAATGCAGAAAGTATCAACAGGTATTTTCTATATAACCAGAGCTTGGTAGGGTCACTGATAATTTTTAACAGTGAAGGAGTGCTCAGACCAAAACGCTGAGAATGACTACCACACCTGATTGATAGGTAACAGAAATACAAAGCCTCATCAAGAGGTGCCATCATTCACTATGCAATACCCAATGTTCATCTCCAAAAGTGCCTTAAAACTGGACGTGCCAAGATGTGGAATATGAATCAATGTGACTTTCAGATTCTTCGAGAACGCCAGTGGGGCCAGGGCAGCTGTCAGGTTTTGCTCTGCCATTCAACCTTGGATGTAGTTGGATTAGATGTCTATTGAGTTTGGTTAGGAACTGAAGGCAAATTTTGGCTTAAGACAATGAAGTAATAAATCAAGTATGTCTAAATTGTTAACACAATGAAATATATCAGTCTGGGTGTTTGGAATTAGTTTCAGCTCTTTTCAGCATAAAATAAATTTATGAACATTAGGAAATCTTCCCAAATCTTTTATGGGCTGCTTCGTGGGTTGAGAACCACGTCTACATTATCCAAAGGTACTTGCACGGCTGATAGTGGCCCTAGTGCTGGGTGTCCCTAGTGCTTCTGAAGGCTGGGATCTTGGCCACCACCCTTGATGGAGCACATTCTACATGCATCTCCTCCACAGCAATGCCTTGCAATCATATTGTCCTGTGGGTGCCTCCAGTTGGAACAATCTAAGGCTCATGCCTGAACTCAAGTCACAAGGGAAGCCAAGAGAGTGAAGCCGTGGGTTCTATGATGCAGGGGCTTTGAGTGGGAAATTCCCCAAAAAATACAGAGTATTCATAAGGTATTTGCAGTAAAAAGACAGTAGGACAGACATCCCCACAGCCATCTCGTTGGCTATCCAACACATGCCCTTCTATACTTAAACTTCACAGCTGTAACGACAGCAACAACAACAATAAAATACTATGTTTCATACAAATAAAAACACACTCACCTCTTTCCCTCTTGCCTGACTGAAACAATTTTCTGTCAGTTAAAAATGATTTCAGGATGAAGCAACAGAAAATCCCAACTAATCATGATTTCAACAAATTACCAGGACTTACTTTTTAACGTGTATCAAAAAGTCTAGAGGTAGGCAGTTAGTTGTTCACATTGGTTCAGCTTTCAGTGATGCTGCCAAGGACATAGGGGGTTTTTCCTACTTTCTCTGCTTCATTTTTATGACAGAGACAAAGTTCCCAGTGTCTGTCATTGTGTGGTCTTAAGATGGCTGCCTATAGAAGTAGACATCAGGCCTCATCAAACCTTCCCAAGCAGGGGCAAGGAGAGAGGCAAAATTATTTTGCCACTGGAAACACTCCCAACTACCCCCCAAACAGACTTCTCCTACATATCACTGGGCAGAACTGGTTCACATAACTACCATTTGGCCAATCAGCAATAAAGAGAAATGCTTAATTTAGATGCAGCATGATTTATCCCCCAGAGCTGGGGAAGGAGAGTAATGGACATCATCAAACACGATGCCATTAAAGGGAAGACATGGCAGACACTGCTGTTACACTGGCAGTGGACACTGTGTGTTGGTTCGGAATGCCAACCAAGAAACAAAAACCCTTACACCATTCATTGTCTGTGAGAGACTGTTTTTATTGAGGTATGGGTTAAATATGATTTAAATGAAAGAAATTTGGTGTGTAATTTAACAACAGTAAAATATCGTAGTAGGAACGGAAGTGCATGGATTTAAAGGAAGGAAAAATGGTCCAAATAGTGCAATGCTTTTTCTTCCTTGTGAGCCTGGCTCACCATCTCTCTGAGTAGCTGCAAGTGTGATACATAACACTTCTAGAGTGATATACAACACTTCTGGAACTGACAACGATATGGTGCTCAGCAAAGAATCTAGCAGGTAAGATTTAAAGACAAAGGTGACCCTGTGACAAGGTCTGATCCTGCTCCTCTGTATAAATTTGCTTTTTAACGGCAGCCTAAATTCCAGGCTTCCTCCAACTTAAGGGCTGGTGGGAGGTGGTTTGGTTGTTCTTACCTGTTCCACCGCCTCAGGTCCTCACTCTGCTGACTCATATGAGCCTAGTCGCTCCTCAAATTATTGTATAAAAAATTTTTATTGAGGTTATAATTGACATATAAAAATTGCGCACGTACTGTTTACTTCTCCATGAGTTTGGACACATGCACACACCCAGACGGCATTGCCACACCATGGTTGCATCAGAGTGCCCTCTGCTGATTCCTGGAGTCCGATGCTCATTCTGCAAGAAGTCAGGGCAATCTCAGGTCTAGACCAGGATGTGTGGGCAAAGTACCGATGAGTCAGTCTTATCAGCATCTCATCTGCCAGTAGTAACACCTCATTAAAGTTAAGAAGCAAAAGACATTTCAGCCAAGTGATGGCAAACAGAGCTGGTTCTATCTTGTTCTTTTATCCAAAAATGTTAAATGACCTATGTCACAAAGAATATTCTAGGGAGGTTTTCCACACATTTTCCAGGGGTGTATATGAGATAAAAAGCTATTCGATGTTAATAGCATTAAAACATACTACATTCGGGAAAAAAAAAAACAGTGTTTGCCTTTAAAGATAAAGCCATATCTATAAATTTTACTTTTCATTAAAGGAGAAGTGACAGAAAGAGAAATGACATATGTTAAAAAAAGTATGTCACATCACTTTCCAGGAACAACTAGTGCTACACTTTTAAGTGAGTTCTGAAGAAAAGAAATGTAAATAATATAAAACATAGAGGACTCCCTATTTTTCTCCTTAAACTTATTATAGCAACTTAACAATCTACTTCTTCTTTCTCCTTCCTTCAAAAACAGCAGTGGCCAGAAAGCTGTTGGCTATGGAAAACTGACATCAATTATAGTTAGTATCCTGTAAAAAAGGAGTTTGTGCTCCAGAATTTCCCCAAGTTTAAGGCTCTAATCTGCTCCCAGGCCATGAGTGGTGGTGGCTTTTAAATCATTTTATGCCTGACCTCCTTAACTATAAACTCCTTGACTATTAATTATAGAAGATGAATATGAAGTGATGAAGCGGCAGAATAGCAGGGAAACAGGAAGAGGAAGAGACGAGGAGGAAAGACAGCCCTGGGCACACCCCCTCCCTGCTGGCTCTTGCGTGTATGCGTGACTCCCTGCCTCCTCCTGGCCAACGTCCCAGTCCCTGCACTGCCACTCAGACCCAGAATACAGCACAATACTTGGCCTATTTCTTCATATTCCACAATATAACCATATTTAGCCCGTTCCTTTCTTGAGTACATGCTAATCTTTAGCCACTTCTGCTGCTCACTCGAAATCCTCCCCATGTACCCATAACTTTCCCACTTTGTGGTTTTGATTACGCTCTTTGCTCCACCTAGGACACCCTCCCTGTCAATGTCCAAATACAAAAGGAGAAAACAATGCTCCTGGAATAAGCCTCGCCCACTGGCAGGCCTGATGGAAGCTCTGGAGCCCTTTCTGTTTTAAAATGAAGGTTTAAAAACTGTGCAGGTCGCCAGGGCTCATGGAAAATGCCGCACCCACAGAAAAGCCTTTTCGCATCGCCCACAGTAACTGCCTGTCTCTTGGGCACCTCCTTGTGATGCACGTCTGGGTGGTGTGCTGCTAAAGTGCCTTCATGGAGGAGGAGAGTACCTCTATGTCCTCAGGGCCGTAGGGGATCATCTAAAATAATCTGGCTTACCTTTTTGAGAAACTGTATTTTTTGCACTTTATAATATGTATGTTTGTTTTCATGTAAAATAATTCATTAATTTTCCATTGAATTGTGCCAGGACTCATTGGCTATTCAGCAAATGGTCTCCAGGTAGTGTTGATGTCTGGAACACTCCCCAGCAGGTTGCCTCTAGCTCTTAAACAGACCTGTACACTTTTCAGTACAGTAGCCCCCCTTATCAGTAGGGGGTGTATTCCAAGCCCCCCAGTGGATGCCTGAAACCACAGAGAGTACCAAACCCTATATAATACATGGATGAAATGAGACATTCACAAGGACTATGGAGTCCGGTGGAGGAAAAGGGACAGCATGGCATTTTCTCTCAAGCGGAGCAAAAGCTGAGGCCCTTGCTCTGACCAGCCTTTATTGGGTTTCTTGGCACATTACCTGATGGTCCTCATTTACCATGCACAGGTTGCTTTAGGTGGTTACCTTTTACAGAAAACAAAGGAGCCAATGCCGCTAATCACATCACAGAAGAGGGATATTTGCAAATGAAAAAGGAAAAGTGGTTGGACTGGTTACACTGGTCCTTGGAAGGTTTAGCGTGGATTTTAGGAAGTTACTTTGCAGTAAACGTTTGCCACTGGGGGCTGCGCCCACGCCACACAGAATGGCCTCCTACATATACTATATTTTTTCCTATACATACATACCTATCATAAAGTTTAATTGATAAATTAGGCACAGTAAGAGATTAGCAACAATAACTAATTATAAAAGAGAACAATGCTAATGATATACTGTAATAAAAGTGTATGAATGTGGTCTCTCTCTCAAAATATCTCGCACTGTTCTCAGCCTTCTTGTGATGATGTGAGATAACCCACAGTCTGCATGATGGAATTAAGTGAGTATTCACAACAGCATGCAATTTAAATCTTATGGCTTGTTTATTTCTGGAATTTTCTATTTAATATTCTCAGACCGTGGTTGACCTCAGCTAACGAAAACCGTGGAAAGCAGAACCATGGAAAAGGGGACGGCTATATATCAGTGCGCTGCATATACGTCAGCACTTCCTGTCTGCCCGTATGTGATCACCGTAACAGACCCATTGCACGTACCCCATTTCCTGCATCTTGCATGTGAGAAGTATGTTCCTACCAGGTCACTTGGGTTCAGACAGAGTTGGGCTGTTATCTATCCATGAATCCCTAGTACTGACTAACAAGGTGGCTTGAGTACCTGCTCAGGGAGTATCTGCTTCAGGTAACTGAGATGAATGAAAGGGAGAGGAAAGTGAAGCAATCTAATCAGACCCCTCATTTCAAAGCTTAAAGCACCCTGGAGCTTCCATCAGGCCTGCCAGAGGTTTGGGCTCACTCCAGAAGCAATGCTTTCTCCTTCACCTCAGCCTCTTCCTTTCTCCCTTTGGGCCTCCATACTAAACCTTGATATCAATATTTATTTAAGTGAACATAAGCTCAGAAATTATGAAAAGAAAGGGCAAAAAAATACTCCCCCATGGAGCAGAGATCAGAACTCTGAGGCAAGCATCCTGTCCAGATACTACTGTGCCCCGTGGGTCTGGAATTCAGAGCTCTGAAGACAGAGGTGCTGCCAGGCTGGCACTTGGAGGAGGCGCCACACAGAGACAGGACCAGACCTGGAAGGAGGCAGCATTGCCCAACTGGTACTGGCGCCTCTGACTGGGTGCTGTGAGGCCATGAGATTCTAGCAGTCTGGAAAATTTGCAAAGTAGAATCAGCTGTGCTTCTGGGGAAACCAGCTACTTCTGGATCAAAAAAAAGTGTTGCTGGGGGCAGCCGACTGGAGCCGGGAGCACACAAGGAAGACAATGTCTCTCTTTCGCTCCTGCCTTGCAGTCTCCCTTCAGCGGCTCTTATCTGTGGAGACCGACAGGACACCCGAGAGAGCTCTGGTCTTCCCTATCCACAGGAAAACAGCAGAACACAATTCCCCTGTGGTAATCAGGAGAAATCACCCAGACACTAGCACCAACTTCCAATTCCATGGAATCTTTGATTTTTTTTTTCCCCAGGTGGAAGCATTCCCTTCTTAGGTGTGAAAACTTCCAAACCAGAGGAGCTCAAAATGCAGGGGGAGGGAAGCGAGCGCTCTGAGGGAGGAGAGCTAAAGGTCAGTCCCTCCAACTTCCACCACTTAATTTTCAGATTTGGACATTCTGGTCATGGGAGAAACAGCCCCTATATTTATTGTTGAATCAAAACATATTCTGCCTTCTGTAAGACAATATTGATTCTTTCAGCGTAGCATCAGAACTGAGTCTTCAGTAAGCTCAACTACGATCGTAATTGAGTCTTCAGGAAGCTATTCTACTGCACATCGGGCCACATCCTTCTGAAGGTTCAGGGTCATGGGAAGACCAGTGAACTCCATAAGCATGAGCTCACTGATGTCCTTTGGCCATGATAGGAATTTCTTGATACGAAATGATAGTATGGGAATAACATGCTGGTAAGAACTTTGTAAGTTCTTACATGGTGGTGGCTGCCAGAAGTATTACAGGGAAGAAACACAAATTCATATCTGAAATATGAGTCTATTCTAGTGAGGCCGAATTGTTGCCCCACCACGATAGAAGAGGTTCAACGGAATCCACTGCCGCCAGGTGGCTGTCTGGGTCTCCCAGGAAGTGCTGGTATATTGGAGCCTTAGCACTAGTCTGCCGCGCACAAGCAAAGCATTCAGCAGTAGCAGTAACCAGATCAGCCTATGCACTTTCTCAAGACTATGCCTCCATCCCTGCTACATGCCAATTTTAAACAAGCACCAGGGGGGCTGGGGACAAAGGCCAGCTGACATTCACAGAATGTGTTTTCTGGTCCACTTGCTTATTGAAAGATTCCTCTGTAGCAGATGGCCTTTGGCAATATTCATATGGGACACGGATATCTTCACCCTCATCCCTTCTGACAGTCATTGCTCTAAAGTTGTGCAACTAGTCAAAAGTCACGTAATTTTTTTGGATAAAATGCCCAGCATGCTTATTAGCCAAGTGGTTTAAGCCCGGGGGAGTTATCTGGATATAGATGCAGCAGCCCTTGAGCATGACTTTAGCTGTTTAATTCATCCAGGGTGATGCATACATAATACTCACGGCACTTAACTGCTGATATCGGAGCGAAAGCAGCTACAATCATCATAGTCTGTCGGAAGCTTCAAGTTCTCACATGTACAAAAGCCCTTACAGGAGCTAGTAGATCATTCAGTCCAGGAATCTATCATTTTACAGGTATCTCGAATCTGGTAACACGTTTCACTTTCTCCTCCAAAAGTCACTTAACACGATGATATATTCTTCTGCCCTTGTTGCAGCACCAAAGACCCACTAGGTAAGCAACCTCTCCCCTCCCCACCACACCGCACCCTCCCATGCTTCAGAAGAACCATGTCCCAACACTGCCATTCAATCGAGAGCCATATACTTCTAAAGATAAAGTTAACAGCTGGGGGGAAATCAGTAATTAAGAATTACTCAGATGATTGGCTCCCTTAGTCTTCCTTAATGCTTACAAATATTTCGATATTTTCTATAGTGATTATAGTACAGGAGCAAGAAGCGTGATAGAATGGTCGAATGGCTTACAGAGTCTCAATGTTTCTGAGGAAGTGTTTTCCATGAAAGAAAATCAAAGTCATCCTTCTACACATGTGGACATGCAGATTTCTAAAGGAAAAGTTAATAGAGGATTTCATTTGAGAATTTACATTTATTGACTACACTTGATCACTCCAAATAAATCTTATTTAATCTTCCCATTATTTCTGGGAAGTGAAGTTCTTTGAAGTGGTTTGGCCAAGATCGGTCTCTAGCTAGCAGCAGACAGTCCTTCTGTCTCCAAAGTCTGTTCACTTAAGGAAGCTTGTGCAATGTCATGAATATTGAACAAGGATTACTTTTTTGTCTATTTCATAATATCTGGGGTGTCTGGCTGAGATTAATTAGTACTGGTAAATTCCTCTTCACCTTGGGGGAAAGACACGTACTTGTGCACATGAAAAAAATGACTTAGTAATTTTCTGGTCAAGTCTTTCACTGACCTGGTGCCTTGATGAGTATAACTGTGAAAAGTGCACACCCAATTGTCTTCTAGACCTGTTTGTTTGGAAAGTATATCAGAAAAATAACCTGGCTAATAGGCAGCAGGTTTGGATCCCTTTCAAATCCCAGCACCCTTAGGAACATATTATTTGGAAACTGACTTCCTGACTCACATATTCTTCTGGCAAACTTCATCACTTCCAGTGGAGAGACATTGCAGCCAGCCAGAAACTGATTGATGTTTACCTACATTCTTCTCAGCTTTCAAAAAGGCATCTGACACCTGGGGGTCCTTGACTTACGGAAAGTGCTGGCAAGGCAGTCAGCAAAGTCTGTGGCAGTCTTTTCTTTTCTTTTCTAAGCTTCCTTCTTGGCATTTAATTTACCTATACTTAAATGTATAGATACTTAGTGCTCAGTTCAATAAAATTGTACAATTATATATACTAATGAAACCATTCAACAAAACAACATATAGAACTTTTCCTTCAGCTCAGACATCACCTCTTGATCCTTTGTGGTCAATGCCCTTCTCCCCCAGACACACATCCAAAGAGCAACTACTCTTGATTTTTTATAGCCATACATCAATGTTGCCTATTCTTGCATTTTATATACATAGAATAAAACAGTGTGTATTTCCATGTCCACTCTTTCATTCCACATAATGCCTGGAGATCCATTCATGGTTTTTTAGTGTGTATATCAGTAGTTTTTCCTTTTTGTTGCTACAATTTATTTATTTATTTCTCCATTGTATAGACATTTTGGTTGTTTCTATTGGGTTGGTGAAAAAGTCCATGTGTTTTATTTCCATAAAATAAAATACATATTTTTTCACCAATAACTTTATTGATTTGGATATTTTGAGCATGTCAGCTACCTTCTGCATGGTATAATGTTGATTGTTCTTAATTGATGTCTCTATTTGATTGTTATCAACTTTAACTTGTCTACCTGATTGTGGAACATCATTGCCCAGTGAGAAATCTCTAGCAGGAAACTTCGCAAACCACTTTTGACACATACGTTCCATCCATCACAGCACCTTCTCCACACACTGTACAAATCCTTTCCTGCATTTCAGCTGTGTTTTCACCTTTCTTGAAATAATAAATCATAATATACAGAAAATATGTATTTTCTTTCATCTTCAATATTAAAATGGCTACACAAAAATTCACCAATCTTGATAAGTATTTTTAAATGCATGTTGATATGACAGCTGTGAGAATACAATCTAAAAAAAATTGTCCTGAATGAAGTTAAAGACAGGTAAGCACTACTACAGCCATTACAAGGGGAAATAACCAAACGAACTTTTTGACCAACCCAATAGTCAGGGGTTGTTTAAGTTTTTTTTTTTAGAAGATTGAGATTAGTTAACTGGCATAGACTCCATGCAAAATTGTAAAAGAAGAGCATATATTTTCTAAAAAGGAGGTCTTTCTAACAAAAGTTAATTCCTTTGTGGCAGAGAAAATAGGATTGAGTTTGTATGGGAGCAAAGAGGATTTCCAGTAGACTTCAAAAATTCTCAACTATAAGATTTGAGGAACATGAAATTCCGTCCAAGGGTATACGTGGCATCGCCTTTATTGGAGGACTTTAATGATACTCACTCTGATAATATGGGTGCAATTCAAAGGCAGAAGGAAGGACCAAATCAATGTACTGCAGATGTTATTTTCAATCCTAAGGTAATGTAGTTACTATTCTTTCAAGAAACCACATCATTAGCTGCTATGGTAGAGATATGCTATGCTCTCTGCCTTGGCTCTCCACTTCACTTGAGAAAAACTTCAATTTCCCCTAAAATGCTGAAATCACATCTTATGCCTCATTCATGTGTTCATTCAATCATTAATTGATTTAACACATGCTGGAGTGGCAACTCTGAGCTGTGTTCAAGGTCAAAATTGAATAAAAATTACTTCTATTGACATTATATGAATAGATTGAGGCCTCTAGTAAGGTCCCAATGTAAAAGTATTCTATGTTATTGCTAGATAACATACTTACAATGTTACAAACATAGGTAGCAGTCATTACATTTATCATGGTGAAAATCTGGCTTGCGCTTTTCTCCAGACTGGAGCATCCTGCCATTTCCACAAGGAGTAAGATATTCAGACCATGCTGGCAGTACATCCTAACATTTAATTTTCATTCTGAGCCTCCCTCCAGCTACTCATGACCTCTTTTCCCCAGAGAAGGATGAATGACTTACCCAGTTAATGGCTTGGGGAGAGGGAATTGTGCAAGCTCGGTTCAACTCCTTTTTCCATTTCCCTGTCATTAGAGAAGGCCGTTGTCTGCTCTCTGTCATGTGGTAAAGTGTAGACAGTATGAAGGTGGAAACTGTCTAGCCTTGTGAGTAACTAGGTGAGCAAGTGAGTTAAATCCCGGAGTAAAGTCCCGTCAGGACCATTTGGCTCCTGCTCTAATGCCATGTTCTTCAGTCAAATTTTCCAGCAAAGTAGATACTTCGAGTGTATTATCTATAAAAATATCATCTTCCCTAAACTTTTATCAATTTCCTAATTTAATTTGCACTTGGGTGAGGAAGAAGAGTGTTATAAAATATCTTTAAAAAATGGGAAACATAGGTCTTATACAAATATATAATGAGCACGTATGAAAGATATATTTTACCCTTTAATGGTGGAAATCTCAGGAGAGTAACCCTGGTTTGAAGAGGAAACAAGTACAGAAAGGAAGTGATAAAGAAAGTCTGCTAAAATGAATGCCTGAATTGGGCACAAAACTGGTTAATATTCTGTGGAGCAATGAACTTCAAACTTTGGAATACCCTTTCTCCTGAAAAAAAATTACTTGCATCTATACTGGATGAAATAAATTTTTTTGTACCTGGACAATCTTTTTACAGAAACAGGACCTTAATTAAAAGCAAACAATAAGTCAGTTACCCTCCTTTACATCATCAGATGTGACTTCTTAGACAAGGTTCTAGTATGGCTTCTGAAAGGCATGAAATAATATTTTGCTTAACTTTCAAGTCTACATACTTTTTCTCAGCAGTTTTTTTCTATATTGGGACACCAAAAGTTCTAAAAGACAAGTGCTCATTCAATAGAGAATACAAGAAAGTACCCTGGCCTGGAATATAGCCAACTGTAGGCAGTTGTCACTAACTGGGCACATTAACCACACAGACGACATTCCTAAAGCTAATCTGTACTTACAGCATCTGTTAGGGACTGAATGTTTGTGTCTCTCCCAAATTCATATGTTCAGGTCTTAACCCCCCAATGTGGTAGTACTAAAAAGTATAGTCTTTGGGAGATAATTAGATCATGAGAGAGGAACCCTCGCAATGGCATCAGTGCCCTTATAAGAAGAGACACAGGGAGCTGGCTTTCCTCCTGCTCTTTCTGCCATGTGAGGGGACAAGGAGAAGACACCCATCTACACGATAGGAAGAATGCCTTCACCAGTTACCAGACCTGCTGGCACCTTGATCTTGGACTTCCTAGCCTCCAGAACCGTGAGAAATAAAAGCCTGTTATTAAGCCGCCCACTGTTCTATGGTATTCACTTATAGCAGCCAGAATTGCCTAAGACAATGTCCATATAATGATTGTTTTTGGACAGAAACATTTACCTTTCAGCTGAGTAAGTTGTGAAATATGCCTTTAGACTAAATAATTAATTGACCTGTCTAATGAAGTTATTTACTGCTATGTTTACACAGGCCTTAGGCTCTACTTTTATTGCCTCCTGAAGACTAAAGAGTATCTGATGTAAACTATGGCTTATTGTGAATCATTAATATTTATCTCTTTCAACAACAGCTGACCAGAAAATTTCCATTTCTTCTTCTAATCACACCCAGTTTCTGTGCCATAAACTGAGAACAGAGCATTTGTCGTCCTCGGAGCTATGGCTAGAAGCCATGGAGCTGGTTCATCTAGAAAGCGCATCTAGTCATTTTAACTAAAGACAATTGGAACTAGGACACAAACCTGTTTTATGCCATTTTGTAGTGGAATTTGTTCCATTGACTGCCCATCCCTTATAACTTGGAGAGTCGCAATTATATTTGGGAAGTAAGATTCTGAGGGGGCACTAACTAGCTCCCTCAGACGAAATTGCTTGACTTTTCAATCGTTGTTTACGGTATCAGGAATTGAAAGCAAGAATACAATCGGAAATTATACTGTTATTCAAAATATTGAAGAATGTCTTTAAGTAATTCTCAACAACTTATTAAGTTGTAATAGTTCTATAGCATGGTATTTTGTCCAAGGTCTTCTTATACTCTTCACAGAATATTCAGGTGAGGGAGTTGGAACAGTCTATTGTGTATAAAATTGATTTAGAGTTACCAGGAAACACCTACAGAAATTTACTGTTGCCCTTTGAAAATAGGTGAATTAGTGAAATGCAAGGTCTGTCCAGAAGGTATCCAGCCATGTAATATGAAAAATAAAGACATTTCTTGAAGAAGAGACAAGAAACATTGTACATAGGGCAATGATGCCTCCATTGCTGTCAAAGTAGGCACCTGGGGACCTCACACAGTTCTCCCAGTCACCATCAGCTGCCTCATCATATTTGCCTGAATCTCATCCATGGTCTGAAATCTCTTTCCTTTCAGAGGTGATTTTAGTTCTGGGAAAAGCCAGAAGTCACAGGATGCCAAATTTGGGCTGTAGGGGGCGTTGATTTACCTGGGTGATTTGATTTACCTGGGGGTTTTCCAAAAATCTCTGCAGTAGATGTGATGCATGAGCAGACATTGTTGTGATGCAGCTACCAATCACCAGTTGTCCACTGCTGTGGCCTTCTGAATGATCCAAACAGTTTCTGTGGAGGCATGTTCCAGCTTAACACAAAACCTGATGTAGATTCATCGTTCTCTTCTCTCAGGCATTTTGAATGCAATGGCCACACAGTACACACACTCATTCAATGGCGTCTACCACCCCCACTGACCAGTACAGTGAAGTTGTCATTGTTCACCCATGTGCATTCCAGTCCACTCTACTTGGCTGCCAGGTTACATGGATGCTGCACAAATCACTCTCATTATATTAACAATAGCTGGACTTTTTCAGGACAGACCTCATATGTCTGAGAAGCCGAGTTTAGATGTAAACAGATGTTAGTATATATTCTATATGCTAGGCTTTTCTCAAAAGTGTTTTATATACATAATTTAGTAAGGTGCATTAAACTAAAACCAAGGCTAGACAACTTCCTGTGCTTGCATAAGACTATAGAAGGAAAGAAACATTTCTAAAGGGAAAGATACCAAGTGTAATGGGAGTTTTCCTCTTTATTTGAGGATCTTAAAGTTTGCTGTAGAGAATGAGATCAAGAACATATAAAGGAAAGCCTTATCTTTGTTAGGCAGAAATAATAAGATGGCAACCCATGGGCTATGTTAGACAAGCAAAGGGGTAGGGAATGTATGTGTAAATGCAGAAAGTGATGGAAGGAACAAGTAGACACCAAGTTTTTATAATATACTAATGATAGATGAAGCACTCAATATTTGTGAGATCTTAAGTCAGCCACCATTCGTGACCCCCATTCTGGCCCCACTTATGCTCTGCCACATTAAAAATCACAGCAGCCCATCAGGATAATTGGTGAGCCACTTGGTGACCAAAGGCACTTGCCCCTAGAAACAGCTGGCCTGACAGGCAATCATGGCATCAACGTGACTTCCTATAGAACACCAGGAATTGAGAGAAAGTGTATTTCAAAAGCTTGGAACTATAATCACATACCTCAGGCAATTAGTTTCATGTTTTGCATCCCTTTAAGAGTCTCTCTCATCTTTTACTAGTTTTTCTCTATAAACTGTATTGCCTAATTCTTACTGTGAGTCATTGGTGGTAATAGCATTCATTGTGCTTTCATAGACTTGGACCTGCACGGCTCCCCTCCACCTGAATGCATGTTACAGCTTCCTCTCTCTCCTTCCCTATGTCCCTCCCTCCCTTTCTTTCATTTTCCTCTCTTCCCCCTCTTTCTCTGTTTCTCTTGCCTTTCCTGACTGCTTTTTATACATGTTTTTTTTTAGAATGTTTTAAGAATGGGACAACTAAGTGCAGAAAAATACTATTTATGAAAATAGGCAAAAAAGAAAATTTAAAATATTTGTTGGAGAAATGTAGCTGTTACGACACTCCATACCACGGAGCTTCCCTTGGTCAAACTGAGCCACACTCCTGACTTGCAGCCTTCTAGAAGGTGATGTGAAAAGGGAAACTGGTTACTCACTGTATCACCAACTCTTGGGCACATTGCTGTTTTGAACCAAATTAGAGTTTTCTTAGTAAGGAATAAATGGTTGTTGGGTATGAAGCTAGCGGTTTCTACTACCTGCCACTACAATGTTCACGCACACCCTTCCTCCTACAAACAGAATTCCTTCCTAGACCTTTCCCAAGTATTACTGCACCATTGTCCTATCAGCTATTTTATTCAATGTAAAGACCACATTTCTGTGTGATGTGCTGTCTGTTTCATCAGGTGTTGAGGTGGCCTTTGTTGTCTGGTGATCAGTCAGCTTAAAAGGAAATTATAAGCCTCCATTTGGAAAAAGGCAGAATGAGAAACTCAGGCACTGTCCCACATAGCGTGCTCATGTATCAGCTTTGGCTGGGCAAGAACAATGAGGACTCACTCAGTACTCTGGCAGCAGACTACATTCCTTGGCTGGCCAGATTTGGGAGGGCTCTCTTGTGTATTGCTCTCCAACACTCAAGGAAGACTTGGAGAGAACATTCTTCTCAGGGCTGCTCAGTTTGCACAACCCCTTTCCCACGGGTACAGTGAGGGGGCTCTGGGACTCCTTTACAAGTTGATCCATCATGCAATGTTCAATTTCTTTAGAAATATAGTCCCCTCTAAAATTTAGTAGGCTCTTAGCCTGTTCTAGTCAATTCTATATGTAAACAGCCACAGCCAAAGATCCTTTGGAGTTATAATACTAAGGTCTAGGATATATTGTTTCCTAGCAACAGGTTTTCACATTCCATACATCTTCCCCTTATTTTAACTTAATTGCCATTGGCAATGTAAAATAATTAATTTCAAGGAAAAAATATCTTCTAGCCTTTTTTACCAGCAGGTTTACCTCCTTTGTCTTGCAGATAACATGAAGAAAGAACTGGAAACTCAATATCAGCCCTTGGTAAGGCTGCTGCTTCAGTCCTGGCAGGAAAGGCTTCCATTTTGGGTAGGAAAGCACTGGCTTCCCTTCTGAAGCTGGAAGACTCGTGCCATGGGCTTCGCAGACAACTTAGATTGCAGGTGGCAGGCGGCAGTCTGCTCTGTCAGCTGCCAGACTGACCAGCTCGGCCTGCGTTCACTTCTCTCAGGTAGGACTTCGCAATAATCAGCGGTAAGTAACCCACAGAGTTTGAATGTTTTCTATTACTTTTCTCTAAGCTCAAAGTCTGTGGCATGAAATTAAATGTTTAATCACCATATTAAAAAAGATCATCACATTTCTATCTTGAAATTTTGGGACTTGGTTATCTATCTCTCAACCTTCTTTACCTGGGAAATTCACATTTTCAGTTCTTTTACATGCAACATTCCACTTACTAGCTGCTGTATTTTGTGTCAGTGAGGAATGTGTATTCAAGTAACAAAAATCTTATTACACTGGCTTAATTAGCTAGAAGTTTTTACTAGTTTGCTCAGGCTGCATTAACAAAAACACCAGAGATGAGGTGGCTAAACAACAGAAATTTATTTCTCGTCATTACTGATGCTCGAAGTCCAGCGTTAGTTTTCTTATTTTATTTTATTTTATTGCTCTTCAAGTACAGTTGCCTGCATTTCCCCCCACTCCACTACCCCCCACCCCAGCCATCCCCATCTCCCTCCCCTGGTTCCAACCTGCCTTGGTTTTGTCCATGTGTCCTTTTCCTGAAAATCCTTCCCTGCTTTCCTCCTATTATCCTCTCCCACCTCCCCTTTGGTTACTATCAGATTGTTCTTAATTTCAATGTCTCTGGTTCTATTTTGCTTGCTTGTTTTTTTGTTGATTAGGTTCCACTTAAAGGTGAGATCATATGGTGTTTGTCTTTCACCACCTGGCTTATTTCACTTAGAATAATACTCTCCAGTTCCATCCATGCTGTCACAAAGGGTAGGAGTTCCCTCTTTCTTTCTGCTGCGTAGTATTCCACTGTGTAAATGTACCATAGTTTTTTGATTCATTCATTTAATGATTGGGCACTTAGGTTGCTTCCAGCACTTGTCTATTGTAAATTGTGCTGCGATGAACATTGCAGTGAATAGGTTCTTTTGAATTGGTGTTTCAGGTTCTTAAGATATAATCCCAGCAGTGGAATTGCCAGGTCAAAAGGCAAATCCATTTGTAGTTTTCTGAGGAAATTCCATACTGTTTTCCACAGTGGCTGCACCAGTCTGCATTCCCACCAACAATGCCCTAGGGTTCCCTTTTCTCCACAACCTCTCCAACACTTGTCTGTTGCTTCATTTATGATGGCCATTCTGACTGGTGTGAAGTAGTATCTCATTGTGGTTTTAATTTGCATCTCTCTGATAGCTAGCAATATTGAGCATCTTTTCATGTGTCTCTGGATCCTCTGTATGTCCTCCTTGAAGAAGTGTCTGTTCAGGTCCTTTGCCCATTTTTTAATTGGGTTGTATGTCTTCCTGGAGTGGAGTCATGTGAGTTCTTTATATATTTTGGAGATCAAACCCTTGTTCAAGGTATCATTGACAAATAGGTTTTCCCATACAGTTGGTTCTGTTTTCATTTTAATGCTGTTAGCCGTGCAGAAACTTTTTAATTTCGTGAGATCCCATTTGTTTATTCTTTCCTTTATGTCCCTTGCTCTAGGGAACGTATCATGAAAATATTGCTGCATGGAATATCTGGAATTTTCCTGAGTATGTTTTCCTCTAGGACTTTTATGGCATTGCAATTTATATTTAAGTCTTTTATCCACCTTGAATTTATTTTTGTGTATGCTGTAAGTTGGTGATTGAGTCTCACTTTTTTTGCATGTAGTTGTCCAGATCTCCCAATACCATTCGTTGAAGAGGCTATTTTTACTCCATTTTATGTTGCTTCCCCCTTTGTTGAATATTAATTGACCTTAGAGACTTTTTCTGGTTAAGAGTTCTCTTACTAGTTTGTGGATGACTGGCCTCTCGCCATGTCCTTACAAGGAAGAGGTAGGGAGAGAGGGAGAGAAGGAAAGGCAGAGAGTGAGACACCTTTTTCTCTTTCTACCAATTCAATTAAACATTTGATTTCATTCACAGAGAGAAAGATCTCTCTTCCTCTTCTTATAAAAGTAGGGCCTTATTTGACTAGGGCCCTTCCCTTATGACCCCATTTAATCTTAATTACCTCCTAAAGGCATCATCTCCAAATATAGTCGCATTGGGGATTAAGACTTCAACATACACATTTAGGGGGAGGTTACAATTCAGTCCTTAGCTAGGCTTCTTTTTTTAACATAAAATTCTGGAGGAAGGAAACCCAGGATTTGTGTAGCAGCCGCGTGATGTTACTATTATCTAAGGCTCCATCTGTTTCCCTGCCTCGTGGCTTCTGTGCCAGTGGTCGCAGTTGTCTGCTTCATACCTGCTCACCTTGGTGGCAGAAAAGATGGAAAAGAAGGGTCACACGTTGTTAGGAAGCATTTTTTCCCTCAGAAATTCCCAGCAGACTATTTCCTACATCCTGCTGGCAGAACTCTGTCATGGGAAGAAGACCCCTGACTGACGGGCTAGAGTGCTGGACATCCACTTTTATAGCCTGGGATAGTTTTCCTTAGAACAAAATTGGAATTCTGTGAGTGATTTTCGTGTTTGTTACCATGTCCCTCCAGATAGGCTGGTGATAACATTAAAGCATAATCCAATACAAAAAATCAGGAGGGGCTTCTAATATAATATATTCTGGATCTCTATATATTTTTTACAGTTTTGGTTTAATCCACAGAAAAATTCTAAAGTTTTCTCCACAAGTCTTTTTTCTGCATTATTCTCTATGAATACGTTTTCCACATTAAAGCACAGTCTAATCTACCACCCACCTTCATACTCAGCCCAGCATCAGATTTTAGTGGCCAGTACCAGTCTCTACCTAAAAGAACCTGGAGGGTGGCTGAATCTATGTACCGGAGGCAGAAAAAAAAAAACCTGTCTTCCGTCAGGCCCTTTCTGGGAGGAGGCACTCCTTCTCCCTCTGCTCTGATTCTCTGTGGAAGGCCAAGTCTCCTCCAGACACAAGGCCAAGCTGCACATATGCAGTATCACATTTTGCCAGTAGATGACAATAGCATCTAACATGTGAAGATTTCTGACTAGAAGTCCCTTAAGTTTGAGGCATTGAATAAGGAGCCATTATTTTCTGTCATCGGCTTCGTTAGCTGTTTTCAATGGATAGTCTGTGTGTGAAAGGGGTGCAAGTGGAAGTGGGATCATGTCAGTGTCCAGTTTCAAATCCTTCAGTATCAGTATCTTCCCAATTAATCACAGACTTACAACAGATACACCGATAAAGGAAATAAAATGCTGTCTACACAGCCAGAGCTGCTCTTGCACCTGACCTAATTCCTCTCTTGCAAACTCGGTTGTCCAACTTCTTGTTTGTTCCATAAGCTACTGGTGATCCCTTTAATACATTCCCTTTTTGCTTAAGTAACCAGAGTTGTCTTTTGTTCTTTGCAAACCAAGAATCTTGAGGAGCATTTCCTATGGAGTCATACTACATTATACCTTGTTTTGCTATTTGTATATTTGTATGGCTTGTGCTATTTTTCAAAACCTTGTTCACATACTCCTTTCCATGAAACCTTCCTTGATATCTCAAGATGCACTTAATTTCTCCATTATTTGAACTCTAGGACTGATGGTATTAATTACTCTAATAGAGCTATCATTTTCCTTTCAGGACTCCAGTACAATTGAAATTTCTGAGCAAGGGAGCTGCCTGACCCAATAAAGTAAACTAAATAAAGAGTCAAATGCAACACCACTCCTAGGTAAGGAGTTTTTAACAAGTAAGAGATCTTCCCAATATGCAATGCCTTCCATCCCGAATAGTAACCAAACAAGAACAGGAAGTTGAGGATATGGGGTGGAGGGTGCTTAATGGTATATTTTTGGGATTTCCTCTTGGGATGCCAAGGAATAGTCCACATCTGTAGCAACCCATTCCACCTACACAAAAGCTCTGCTTGAATAATCATGTCTGTGTTAGAAGACTGACCAGACAGTTGCTTCATAAGTTTTTCCAGGAAAAGGGATGTGTGTGTGTGTGTGTGTGTGTGTGTGTGTGTGTTCATTTTGAGAGGGAAAGAACAGAAAGGAAAAGTAAGAATTTTTGAAGCTCCTTATTCCTTACTCCAAAAATATTTGATAAAAGTTGACTATTACATTGTTGGCACGATAGAAAATATAGCTTCTTGATTTCTGTAAATATCCTTCACGTATTTAGCCCCACTGCAAGGCCGATGCTTTATACACAGCCTCCTTATGAATGCGTGTTTATTATTCTTAAACTATAGGTAAGGAGTCAGTGGCTCACAGAGCTTAATGACTTGGAACACTGTATTCTGAGTTTGTTCTGCGCTCCACATTTTCTGCTCTTCCACGTAACCTCATTAAAATGTTGGCTAGTGGTGAGATAGAGCAGAGACTAAAGGGAATCGTCTTAGACATTGATAAGTGAAAACTAGGTTCTAAAAGGAGGCCTCCCACTGTCCAATTAAACTGGGAAATTTCGGGGAAGCCTGTTTTTTAAAAAAAATTATATTAGCTTGAAGTATACAAAGTTTTATTTTTGTATGCATAAAATATTATAGGAATAATTCATTAAAAACAATTTAAGTCAAATGAGACTGTTGGATCAGTAGGACCACATGACACATCATTGCTTATTATTTTCCATAGTTATAATTTGATAATCATCATGACTAAGGATGATGGCCCTTTAAGATCAGAGAAGTCCGTGGATCCTCTAGGAGCTGTGTTACTCAATATTTACTTAAGATGATTCCACCCAACCAGAAGCATGGTATGAGAATTTCCTATTGTTTCTGTGTGCTATGTCAGGGCTTTTATACTTGTATATTAAAAGGGAGGAAGCAGTGAGTCTTGGAATAGTGCACTGAAGTCTTACTCCATCTGGACATGTGACAAATTTAAAATAAGGGCAAACACTGAGAACCCAAGAGAATTGATCTGGATTTCATTTTCTTCGTGTTTTTTACCCCAATTACAGGATCATCTCCGGGAGAGGCTATCTCATGGAAGAACCTTGAATCTCCCTATGTTGTAATCAGAAAAGGAAACCTGATGCTTTAGGATTCTGTAATTGTCTTTCCTGTCAGTGTTTCTCAGGAGACTGGCTGCACTACACAGATACTCTCCTCAGGGAAATGAAGCTGTTCTGATTCA
>PVKM010008617.1:0-38596 GCA_004027735.1 Carollia perspicillata
AACAGCATGGATGGAACTGGAAAGCATTATGCTAAGTGAAATAAGCCAGGCGGTAAAAGACAAATACCATTATGATCTCACCTTTAACAGGAACCTAAGCAACAAAACAAACAAGCAAGCAAAATATAACCAAAGACACTGAAATAGAAAAGGGGATGACAGTATCCAGAGGGGAGAAGGGAGGGAATTTCAGGGAAAAAGGGAGGGGATTACAGGAACAAGTATAACAGACACATGGACAAAAACTAAGAGGGGTGGAAATGGGAGGGAGGTGGGGAGCACTGGGGGGGGGCGTTGGACTGGGACGGGAGTCAAAGACAGAAAACTGTACTTGAATAACAGTTAAAATAAAATTTAAAAAAAAGAAGTGTCTGAGATTTTATTCCCTATGTTTTCTCCTGGAATTTTTATGGTTCTGAGTTTTACATTTAAATCTTTAACTTATTTTGAGTTTATTCTTGTATATAGTGTAAGAAGGTGGTCTTGTTTTATTTTTTTGCATGTGTCTGTCCAACTTTCTGAACACAATTTATTGAACAGACTGTCTTTAGCCCATTGTATGTTCTTGCTTCCTTTGTTAAATATTAATTGACCATATAAGCATGGGTTTATTTCTGGGCTCTTGATCATATTCCATTGACCTATATATCTGTTTTTTTTTAAAACAATACCATGTGAGTTTGATTGCTGTGGCCTTGTAGTATTGTTTGATATCAGGTAGCATGATTCCTCCAACTTTGTTCTTTGTTCTCAAGATTGCTGTGACTAATCATGGTCTTTTCTGGTTCCATATAAATTTTTGAATAATTTTTTCTACTTCTGTGAAATATGCCATTGGTATTTTGATAGGAATTGTGGTGGGTAGTATGGACATGTTGGCAATGTTAATTCTTCCTATTAATGAGTATAGTATATGCTTCTATTTCTTGTGTCCTCTTCATTTTCTTTATTCAGTGTCTTTTAATTTTCTGGGTAGAGGTCTTTTAGCTCCTTGGTTAAATTTATTCCTAGGTATTTTGTTTATTTTGATGCACTTATAAATGGGATTATGAGAGAGAAAGAGACAGAGAGAAACATCAATGGGAGAGAGAAACACTGATCAGTTGCCTCCTGCACACGCCCCATCCAGGGATTGAACCCACAACTCAGGTATGTGCCCTGAAATTCCTGAAGTGGAATTTGCCTTATCAAGGTCTGATGCCTGCCAAGATTTCCTTTTTGATGTGCTACTCGTGGAGCTAGCTGGATCCTGCTCTGGTGTGGTCTGGGACATTTTGGGAGGGACTCTGGTGCAGGTCAATGTCTGATGCTCTTGTGGCTGGCCTTGGGCTACCTGTTTGGAGCTGCAAAGCAATCTACAGTTTGTGTCTGCCTTTGATGGTCTTGGTGTGTATGGGAATGGCCAAGGTGTGCACCAAGGCTGGCCTCTACGAGCAGCAACCCTGGGGTATGTCAGCAAAAGGCCCAAGGCACTCCAAGTACTGCTTTGCCTACCTCCTCCTGCCTGTTAGGCTTACTCACTGAAACAGATTCTGTTGGTATGTGAATTGCATAAGGTAGGTTCTCAGTGACTCACTAGGTAGGGACGAGAGGTATTTACCAGATTAATGGGATTTAAACTTAATGCCAGTGCCAGGTCCGAGACCACTCTGCAAAAGTTCCAGGGTACACCAAGGCCAGCTAGGTGCTTTCAAACCTTTATGTTGGAGTGAGGTCTCAGGGAATCATCAGAGGGCAGCCAGCAGGGTGCATTAAGGCCCAAACAGACTAAAATTTGGCCATATAAATGGAGGGCTTTGCTCTCGTCTGGCTTTTGGAGGGGAAATGGCCTCCACCCTAGAACCACACAAGTCAGTCTGTCCACATTCTGGTCTGACCTCCTCAAGAACCCTAGCTAGCTCAGAAAGCTGGGCCACCAGGAATTGGGAGTATGGGGCTAGTAGGTGTCTTGTGGGGTATTTTGCCTGTCAGGCTCACAAAAGGGGGGAATTGCCACTACCCAAGAACCACACAACTTAGGCTCTGACTCCCCCTAAGTCTGCCTGGACCTTTATACCAGGGGTCCAGGTGGATGACTCCTTTGCAGTGCTTGAACTTATCAGGGGGTGGCAACTGGGAGTCAAGTGAATGGGCTGTTATGTTCCCTCAGGCTGATATCATTTGGAGAGGAGTGCTAGGACTTGAGAAAGATGGCATCTGTGCACAGTGTGGGAGACGAACTCAGCACAGGCAGACAGAATCTGCTTATCTTCCAGCCAGATAATATGTGGTGCTGTGAGCTGGGGAGCCTGGCTTGGAGTTGAGACCCCATGCTCCTCAGGGGAGCTGTTGCTGCTGAGATATGCCTCTAAATTATTAGCCACCACACGTGGGTGTGGGGCCAGCACTTTCCATACTCTGCCCTTCCTAGCAGCATCAATGTGGCTTCTTTTGTAAATCTTTGTTTATAAGATTTCTATTCACCTAATCTTCAGTTAGTTATTCAGGCTTATCTCTATTTTTGGTTGTAATTCCAGTTGGGTCCTAGAAGAAGTTGAGTATAACTCAACTTCCACCCAGTCAGCTGCCATCTTGTATTCATTGAGATATTTAATACAAATCTACTTCCTTTAACTTCTTTATTATTTTTTTCCTTCCATCCTTCCACACCCCCCCCCCCATGTTTTTTGTTTCCAGCCTCTTGGTTGGATATAACACTTTATGTTTCTATGATTCCTAATACACCACCAAATAAATCACATATATATCATATTTATTATATTGTATGTCTTGAATTAATAGCAAACCTGGCTACAAGTTTCTCCTACTCCTTATAGCAAACCTGGCTACAAGTTTCTCATTCTTTACTTCTTGAAATCCCAGCCATTCTTGACACTAGTATCTGATTTTGTGTTTAAGTGTGAATATGTTAAATTGGAAGCTTATGGGAAAGTTTGGGGAAATGTTAGATCATTAAGAAAATCATGTATCAAATGATGTGGGAGCCTCAAATACTACTTTGGTGGTCATGACCCTGGCCAGAGCGAGAAGCCTGTGATGTCAACTTTTCCCTGAGTCCCAGTTTCATGGATAGTATCTCTGAATGGAATTGCCCAAGGCAGATTTTTTCTTGTAAACAAATTCACAAGATGGAGTGTGAAGAGCTTGTCTCACTTGGAGCCCAGAAGGACAGAGTAGTTTGGAATGCAGCATTCAGTGTGTTCTGTTTAGCCGGAAGATGTCACAGGGAACAAGTACTTAGCAAGCAGCATGAACAAGGATTTAAACTGGAAAATGAACAGGACCTTGACAACATTGTAATAGTGGCTTGTCTCCTCAAAAACTTCTCAATTGTACACAAGGAGGTGATAAAGAAGACTAGGAAAAATACATACATAGATTTGTGTCTCATTCAAAATAACCCAGTGTCAGAGTGTTCTAATTATGGAAAAGTTTGATCAGAGGTTGCTGAGTCACCGTGACCATCTCCACTTGACTATATCTGATCGGATTTTTGCCTCTTTAAGGCACAGACTAAGTGTGCTTACAGGATGTCCATACAATGTTTTGAAAATAGATTGTTTAATCAACTGCTTAGTCTGTTTTCACCGTGCCAAATGCCTGGGTTGAATGTTTTCCTTTTTTTTATATTTCACTGAATTATCTGAATAGACCTGTTGATACAACTTTTGGCTTTTCATATTTTATGTGGAATTATGTGCAATCGTACAGGGCTATTCTTTCAAAGGTTTACATTCCCTTTGCTTAAAAATTGCTTCTCTCTGTTCCTCTTTTTTATTGAGGTAAAATCGACAAATTCAATTGTAAGGTACTTAAAGTGTGCAACAGGATTGTCTTTTTTTTTAATAGTCCTATTTCAGGTGATATCTGTGTATTATATACAGAACCCAAATCTTCGTGGATGATAACATTTAACTACTGCAGGTGTGTGCAATAGTCAGTGGCTCTATTTTGATGCTGTCCTCAGAGGCCATGCTACAAGAGCCCTTCTGCTTTAGGTTAAATATGGATATAATAAGGTTATTGTTATAATGAAGGTCAAGTTTATACCTAATTCTGCCCTGTAGCTACTAGAGCTTTAGCAAGGATCCAATAGTTGCTATGTAAGAGGACCAAGACAGCATGATATGCACCTTGAAAACATGTTAATAGACTCAGGGGAGAGTATTAGTGCTATGTATGGACATACCCTGGTTCATTGACTTCAGTTTAAAAAGAGATCAAATTCAATTAGACGACCTCTTCCAAATTAAATTCAATTCAGCAAACATTTTTAGGATGGAAAGCACTGTATTACCTCATGGACACCGTTTGGAGTTTATTTTGGTTTCTTGTGGCATCATGTCAGTACAAGTTAAGTTGATTAATATTGAGGTTTTATTGTTTAGGAACTTTAAGAATGTCTTTTTAAACTTGTAACTCGTGAAATTTTTATAATTCTCTTGGAAAACCTTTATCCAGAAATCCTATTGGTAGTTTGGACACTGATTCAGATATTTTAGAGATGAAGGCGTCTTCTAACAGTGCTTTGTGTCACAGCCCTTTGGTTTTAGGGGTACTATTAGCTTCAAAAGGAGATAGTGAGTGTGCTAATTATTATTGCTTAGATTGTTTTAAGGGTAGATTATTTTCTATTTTTAAAATATGGGCATTACCAATTATAGTACAGTCCAATGAAAATATAATGCAATCCCCATATGTAATTTTAAACTTTCTAGTAACTACATTAGAAAAATAAAAAGAATAAGGTGAATTATTTTTTTAAAATATTTTATTTATTTATTTTAGAAAGAGGGGAAGGGAAGGAGAAAGAATGGGAGAGAAATATTAACGTGTGGTAGCTTCTCATGTGTCCTGTACTGAGGACCTGGCCTGCAACCCAGGCATGTGCCCTGACTGGGAACCAAACCAGCAACCCTTTGCTTCACAGGCCCATGCTCAATCCACTGAGGCACAGAAGCCAGGGCAAGGTGAATTAATTTAATAAAATATTTTAATTAACCAATATATCCAAATTTTTCATTTCAATATGCAATAAATGTAAAAATTACTAATGAGATATTTTATATTATTTTAAAATATTGTACTTTTAAATTCAATATACATTTTATTTTTTGACTGCACAAACTTTATTCATTCAATCTTTTTTTTAGTATATTTTGATTATGCTATTTCGGTTGTCCCAATTTTTCCCCCTTTGCGCCCCTCTTCCTGGCACCCCCCTTCCCTCCAGGAATTTCTGCCTCCTTAGTTCATGTCCATAGGTCATGCATATAAGTTGTTTGGCTACTCCATTTCCTGTACTGTTCTAAACATTCCCCTGTCTATTTTGTACCTACCAATTTGTGCTTCTTAATCCCTGTACCTTTTACCCCGTTCTCCCCCTTTCCCCTCCCATCTGACAACCCTCCAAATGATCTCCATATCTATGATTCTGCTGCTGTTCTGCTTGTTTGCTTAGTTTGTTATTTAGATTCAATTATTGATAGTTGTGAATTTATTGCCATTTTAATGTTCATAGTTTTGATCTTCTTTTTGTTATATAAGTCCCTTTATATATCATTTCATATAATGGCTTGGTGATGATGAATTCCTTTAATTTGACCTTATCTAGGAAGCACTTTATCTTCCCTGCCATTCTAAATGACATCTTTTCTGAATAGAGTAATGGAGGTTGTAGGTCCTTGCTTTTCATCACTTTGAATAGTTCTTGCCCAGTCCCTTCTAGCCTGCAAAGTTTCCTTTGAGAAATAAGCTGATAGTTTTATGGGCACTCCTTTGTAGGGAACTATCTACTTTTCTCTTCCTGCTTTTAAGATTCTCTCTTCATATTTAATCTTTAACATTTTAATTATGGTGTGGTTCTATTTGGATCCAACTTGTTTGTGACTCTCTGTGCTTCCTGGACTTTTATGTATATTTCCTTCACCAAATTAGGGACGTTCTCTTTTATTATTTTTTCAAATAAGTTTTCAATTTCTTGCTCTTCCTCTTCCCCATGTGGCACCCCTATGATTAGAATGTTATTGTGTTTAAAGGTGTCCTAGAGGCTCCTTAGGCTATCTTTGTTTTTTTTTTTTTTAATTTTTTTCTTCTTGCTGTTCTGATTGAATGCTTTTTTTGTCCTTGTGTCCTAAATTGTTGATTTGATTCTCTGTTTCATCCCCTCCACTGTTGGTTTCCTGTAGATTTGTCTTTATTTCACTTACTTTAACCTTCATTTCTGCCTGGGTCTTTTTCATGCTGTTGAACTACTGAATGAGTTCCTGGAGCATCCTGGTAACCAGTGTTTTAAACTCTGATAGGTTGCTTATCTCTGTTTTGTTTAGTTCTTTTTCTGAAGCTTTGTTCTGTTCTTTCATTTGGGCCATATTTCTTCGTCTCCTAATTTTGGCAGCCTCTCTGTACTTGTTCCTGTGTATTAGGCAGAGCTGCTTTGACTCCCTGTCTTAGCAGTGTGGCCTATTGTAGACAAGCACACCTGTAAGTTGTATGGGACAGAGCCTTGGGTAATTGCCAGGGCAGGACAACCCATGTCACCGCTCTGTGGCTCTATGTGGGGAAGGGCTCAGAGAGGGGACAATGCCATTGTCTGGCCTCTGGAGTTTTGCCCAGGAGGATGCTGTCTCTTAGCACTCGCCCTGTTGCCAGTCACTTCAATTTCTCCCCATGTGCCACTGGTGCTGAAGCCAAGAGGGAGTGAGTCTGCATAAGTCCTAAGTCCACTGTGGGCCCTTTAAGAGGAGTCTCTTGAGAATCCCGCAGTTTCTTCCACTGCCCCAACCCCACTGTTTTTTACAGCCAGAAGTTATGGGGACTTATCTTCCTGTGGCTGGAACCCTAGGCTGGGTGGTCTGGTCTGGGGCTGAGATCCCTTGCTCCTGAAGTATCCCTCTCAATTTTTATCCACCACATGTGGATGTGGAACTTACTGTTCCACATCTCTGCACCTGTCTGTGCCCCTTCATGTCTCTGCACCTCTCTGTGCCTCTCCACCACTCTGCACCTCTCCATGTACCTCTGCATCTCCACCCCTCCTACCCATCTGGATGAATGTGGCTTCTTTAAATCCTTGGTTGTCGGACCTCCATACAGCTCGGTTTTCTGACAATTCTGCATGATACTTGTTTTGTAGTTGTAATTTTTGTAGCTGTGCAAGGAGGTGAGACATGTTTTCCTACACCTCCATCCTGACCAGAAGACTCTCAGTGCACATTATATATTTACAATATATCTCAATTTAGTCTTGACAAATGTGCTCAATAGACACATGTAGCCTGTGGCTCCAGTATTGGACAATATCATCATTGATGGACCATGCCTTCAGCTGGGATGGAAGCTTATGATAACTCAAGTATACTGAGTTATTTTAAGGACTAAGGACTATACTAAGTCCTTATTTTAAGGACTTTAACAACACTGTTATACTCAGATCTATCCAGAATGGAC
Organism: Carollia perspicillata; assembly: GCA_004027735.1. Taxonomy (NCBI): domain Eukaryota; kingdom Metazoa; phylum Chordata; class Mammalia; order Chiroptera; family Phyllostomidae; genus Carollia; species Carollia perspicillata. Next base: position 7,450 of record PVKM010008617.1, read on the forward strand.
CTGTTGTCACATCTGAAATCACCAACCACTTTGCTTGAAGAAGAGTGATAATGACTCTGCATACCTTGCACTGTTGGGAACCGCCTTGCCTGGTTTCAGAAGCTGTACCTCCCCATGGCTAAGGCTAAGTAAGAGACTTTGGGACCATAAGCCACTAAGGAGACAAAGCTTATCTCCCTGGCAGGGGTGCCATACTGTCCCCTTTTACTTTACCCTGCTTGGCCCCAGGCAGATGACTGGTTAGCCAATGATGGGTAAGATTCCTCAAGGGAGGGACGATCTAAGACAGGCCCGGTCATGAAGAGGCCCTCAGGGAAAGACTCAGGGGACTATAGAAAAAGGGGGTGATGCACCCTCGCCCCTCGGCTTTGACATAGCCTGAGTTCTCATTCTGTCTGTGAGAAGTCTCCTAATCTCTTGGCTGCCTTACTTTCCCTGCCTGACTTAAGCCTGAAACAATGCCGGTGTAGCCCTGGGCTGGAACAGGCGGTTCCTGAGGTGATCAGACCTAAGAAAGAATGCATAAAATCCTGTGAAACCTGCTTTGCTAAAAATGCCCTCAATTTTCTGATAAGGGTCAAAGCATGAAAAGAGTTTGTTTCCCAAAGTTTTATACCCCTTTAGCTAACTGACCCTGACTCAGTATAAGCCCTCGTAGCTCTTTGTATGTTGTATTGTTTGGTCATTACTACCTGACAGTGATTGATGAACTTTACCTGTATTCCTGTGCAAATTGAACCCAATAAAACTCCATTAAGGAACAGGCTCCTGGCCCCTCTTCTTTGAGAGATTAGCCACCTTTCCTCCCCAAGCAGGTCATGTCTTAGTAGACTTATTCTCTTCTGTTGTGGACAGTGGGCTCTGAGGGCAAAGCTCCCTGACATTGCACCACCATGGCTTGTGGTCTCGAGAAGCATCTGAAGTGTATTGCACACCAAAGCACTGGCTACTAGATAAACTAACCAGTGTGTTTGCTCCTCATCTAACTACTGGTCCCCACAAACTGAATGTCTCTCTCTCATTTTTTTTACTGAGGTACAGGCTTAAGTATGCACTAACATGAGAGGAAGTAAAGATCTGCATATAACTGTTTATTAAGATTGATGGCAAGGTTTGAATCAATATAACTTAGTCTACTTGTTTTACGGATATCATGAGCATTGATAAGACTGAAAAGAATTTCTGTCTGATCTATGAAACTAAGGGTTACTTTGCTGTTCATTAGATTACACCTGAGAAGGCCAAGTACAAATTGTGCAGAGTGAGACAAATCTTTGTGGGAGCAAAAGGATTCCCTCATATGGTGGCGCATGATGCTCACACCCTCCGCTACCCTGACATCTTCATTGAGGTGAACGACACTATTCAGAATGGCTTGGAGACTGGCAAAATTACCAATTTCATCAAATTTGAAGTAGATTCTAACTGAGTTGAAGGTCACTGATCACCTGGGGGTTTTCTGCATATATTTTTCCCACTCAGTCAATATGGAGTGAAACTTTCTTTCACATGATGTGCCAGTGTCAGAGATGCCACACAGGCTAAATTAGCTCCAACTAAATGTGACTTCTCTGATGTTATCTGACTGCATTCTTTTCCTTTTCAGCTAGGGCTGCAACCAGGCTATTTGATTAAATTATGTTCCTCGATGTGGAACCTTCTGGTTAGGGAACTACTGATTATCATTTCCATTGTCAGCTGTGGAAGGGGGAGTAGGGGAAATTTAATTATTATTATCAACTCTATTTGTCAAACATACAGTTCAAGTGTTTTTCCACAGATGATTTACATTTGATTCTCATAGTTTCTTTATCTGGCATTATTACAGGAAAATCCTCATGTGATCTGACATTATTGAAGCCCAGAAAGATATACTGAGTTGGCCACCATCCTTTGGCTAGTAAGTGGTAGAGCTGGATTCACCCAAGGTCTTTTGACTTCCTGGCCAGTGTCCTTACCTTGCCTCTACTCCTTTTGTATGTCCCCCTGAGTGCTATCCTTCAAATGCTGAGAGGTAAGGATAGGAAGGCTAGCTCTGTGTTAAGAAATCTAATAAACAAACATCCAACCTAACAATAGATAAACTAGAAGGGATTATTCACATTATAAAACAATTCCATTGCTTCAAAAAGTGAGCACCACTGGAGAGATTAGCATATAATTTCATTTCTAAAATATAATCTTATACACAGCAGTTGAGGTGGACATTTATTAGGTAATGTCAAGTATACATAAGTACACTGTGCTGATCATTATTTGACATAAACTAGAATAATTTTTTCATATAAGTCAGTTTTTTTATTTCCAGAAATGTATTCTAACCTGAAACCTCTGAAATCAGTGCAGAATTACATACTAGTTTTTTTTCTCTTTTTTCCTGGTAAAACACTCTTTTTCATAACCAAGGAGTTTCACAGGATAGAATGCACTTTTATTTTCCAAACCATAAAAGCAAAAATCATTTCTCTGCCCTTAGAAAATTTCACTTTTAGCCTTGTTTTGGTGAAACCACTTCTATTTCTCTTTTCAATGATGTTCTGAAGGACCATCAACCTTAACAATGGCGTGGAAGAATCCGATCTGACATACAATGCAACCAATTAACAAGAAAACCCTAGAAACAGCAAAACCTACTGGCATGGGTCACAACCTTATATATTCTGTATCTTATTACCATTTGATATACATGGAGATGAGGCAAGTAAGCAATTTTAATGGGAGAGAAATGAAACTTAGGCTGTAACTCTTGACCTATAACATAGCAAGAAATGTTACTCATTTTCTTCCAAATGGCAATGTTAATGTATGGCTTTTCATTGGCAAATAAAGATCAGCAGATAACTAAGAAAATTAAGGAAAGAAATGCACTACTAAAATGCTGTATGACTGGATTTCTTGAAATGCAGTATGGTTATCTTAAAAAAAAGCCCTTAATTGAATATCATCAAGCATTTTCAAATGATAAAAGGTAGAGTGCTGAGTAAATATTTCTAGGGAGTTCTTGTTCTGACATATAGAGGGTTTGAGTGCTCTTTTGACCTATTATTAGCATTCCCTAGCAACATCCATTTCACATACTCAGAATTCCTGAAAAGGCTTTAACTGAAATTAAAGTATTTTTCTGCCCACGAAAAGAAAGCAACATGTTTAACAGAGAGGGGACTGTGAATTTAAGTTAGACTAAATCCAAATAATGTGCCCTGTGATAATATGATTCACCTCACTGCAAGTCATATATTTATTGCTGAAAGAATTTCACATAAACTGAAATTTGTGCATAAAATTATGAAGGGCAACAAACTCTGGACTTAGAGTCAGGAGACTGGGTTCTCAACTTTGTTCTGACCCCACCTAGCTTTTTGACTTGCTTTCTCTAGACTTAAGTTTCCTCATATATAAAATGTATGATCCATATATAAAATGAGAGCAAGGCTCTAGCCAGGTAGCTCAGTTGGTGAGTGTTGTCCTAATATACAAAGGTTTCAGGTTTGATCCCTAATCAGTGCACATACAAGAAGCAACCAAAAAAATGTATAGATGAATGGAAAAACAAAATCGATGTTTCTCTCTCTCTCTCTCTCTCTCTCTCTCTCTCTCTCTCTCTCTCTCTCTCTCTCTCTGAAATCATTAAAAACACTTTTAAATGAGGGGAAGGCTAGATTCACAGTATCTTTCTTTCTCCCACCCCCCCATCTTCATCGAGGTATAATGGACAACTAAAATTATAAGATATTTAAAGTGTACTGCTTGGACTTCTGGTCAAGATGGTAGCATAGGTAAAAACAGCTCACCTCCTCGCACAACCACATCAAAATCACAATTAAAATATAGAACAACCGTCAGTCAGAACTGTCAGAAATCAAGTTGAATGGAAGTCTGACAACTACAGCATTAAAGAAACCACATCCATCTGGACTGGAAAGAGGGGTGAAGACATAGAATGGGCTGGTCCTATATCCATGTGTGGTGGATAAAAATTGGGGAGGGATATCTAAGGATAGAGTAGTTCCAGCCTCACACAAGGACCCCAGCCCAAGGTTCCAGTGCCAGAAGCATAAGTTCCCATAATTTCTGGCTGCAAAACCCAAGAGAGATTGAGCTGGAGGAAAAAACTTCTGGAGTCTTAAGCAGTTTCCCTTAAAGAACCCACACACCGACTTACTCAGACTCACTGTCTTTGAGCTCCAGCACTGGGGTAATAGCTTGAAAGGCATCAGTGACATACAGGGAGGAACTGAAGTATCTGGCATCAAGGCAAGAGCTGGAGGTCAGCTTTCTCCCAGACAGAAAGGCAGGCAGAGGCCATTGTCCCTTTTATGCATCCTCCCCACCCAGAACCACAGAGCCAGCAGGTGGGTGCCATATTTGAGACTCCATCACCTGGTTAGCACTGTTTGCCCTGCTCTGGAGATCCCCTGAGACTCTGACCCACCCAACTTAAGGGTCCACACAAACTATTAACAGTGATTTTGTTCATATGAATGGCTGGTGTTGTCTCATGCTGCACAACTTCCTAAATCCTATCAAATAAGTATTAGTTGGCTTCGGTAAGCTACCAGCCCTCATGCCTTTTGGTAAGTGGCCCCAGGCCCAGCACTAGCAGCAACCAGCCTGGATTCACAGCTTGGCAACTTGGGCTTTGCCTAGGGAAGTGCCAAGCTGGGCATAAGCAGCAGCCATCTCAGATTGCTTTACAGCTCATGCAGAATGGCCCCAGGCAGAACACAAGGTAGGAGGTGGGGCTCACCTTGGCCTGAACCACCAGGGAAACCCCAGAGTCTGCACACCCAGTGGATAGCTACAGACCATGTTGGAGCATCACCACCCTTCCCTTGCACAGCTGATCCTCCATGGAGAGCAGAGGTTGGTGGCCAGGGGTCACAGCCAGACCTTGCAGCTTACTGGCCTGGATAAATCCCTCCCATTGACCTTCCAACAGCAACCAAAGCTCAACTACAAGAGGAGGGTGTACCCAGACCACCCAAAGGGTGTGCCTTGAGTACCCAGCTTGGGTGACGGGGAGGCTGTGCCACCAGACCTTACAGGAGACCTACTATCTTAGGCCACACTACCAAGACAGGGAATCATAGCAGCTCTTCCTAATGCATAGAAACCAACACAGGGGGGATACCAGAATGAGGAGACAAAGAAATATGATCCAAATGAAAGAATATATCAAAAATCCAGAAAAAGAACTAAACAAAATGGAGGTAATCAGTTTATCAGATGCAGAGTTCAAAACACTGGTTATAAGGATGCTCAAGGAACTTAGTAAGGACCTCAACAGCATAAAAAAGGATCCATCCAGTCAGAAACAGTCAGAAATGAAGGATACACTATTGAAATAAAGAACAATTTACAGGGAAACACCAGTAGAGTGGACGAATCTGATAATCAAATCAATGATTTGGAACATAAGGAACCAAATTACAACCAATCAGAACAACTAGAATAAAAAAGAATTAAAAAAAAAAAAAACGAAATGAGGATAGTGTAAGCAGGCTCTGGGACAAATTCAAGCACTCCAACATTCACATCATAGAAGTGCCACAAGGAAAAGAGAACGAGCAAGAAATTGGAAATCTATTTGAAAAAAAATGAAAGAAAACTTCCCTAATTTAGTAAAGGAAATGCACAAGCAAGTTCAGGAAGCACAAAGTCCCAAACAAGGTGGATGCAAAGAGGCCCACACTGAGACACATCATAGTTAAAATGCCTGAGGTTAAAGATAAAGAGAGAATCTTGCTAGCAGTAAGAGAAAACGAGAGAGTTACCTGCAGAGGAGTTCCCATAACACTGTCAGCTGATTTCTCAAAAGAAACTTTGTAGGCTAGAAGGGATTGGCAAGAAATATTTAAAGTCATGAGAAGCAGGGACATACAGCCAAGATTGCTCTACCCAGCAAAGCTATCATTTAGAATGGAAGGGCAGATAAAGAGCTTCCCAGACAAGAAAAAAAAGAACTAAAGGAGTTCATCGTTACCAAACCATTATTATATGAAATGTTATAGGGACTTATTTAAGAAAGAGAAGATCAAAACTATGAATAATAAAATGGCATAATAAACTAAGCAAACAAGATGAACAGAGACAGAATCATGGACACAGGGAGCATTTTGATAGTTGCCAGATGGGAGGGAGGCTTAGGGGAGTGAGTGAGGAGGTGAGGGGATTGACAAGTACAAATTGGCAGTTACAGAACAGCCATGGGCATGTAAAGTACAGTATGGGAAATGGAGTAGCCACAGAACTTATACGGATGACTCATGGACATGAACAATGTTTTGGGGATTGCCTGAGGGAGTGGGGTATGTGGGTAGAGGGAACAAAGGGGTGAAATTTGGACAAAGGGGGAAAATAGCATAATCAATAAAATATAATTAAAAATAAAGTATATAACTGATTGATTTGACACACATATACAGTGTAAAAATTCCCCCTCCATCAAGTTAATTAACACATCCTAACCAAACATATTTACCTTTTTTTGTGTGTGAGAACATGTAAATTCTATTATCTGAGCAAATTTCAATTATACATTTATCAATTATAGCCACCATGCACAATCTCTTTTTATTTTATCTCAAAGTTCTGCCTCTCCTTCATTTTCATACTACTACACATCATCCATACCACTCATTTGTTGGTTCTGTGATTAACAATCTTTCAGGTTCACAATTGGAGTAAAAATGTGACTTTGGGGAGACTTGCCATAGTAACTGAATTTCCTCTCTGAAAAAAGAACCATGAAAGGACAATGTTTCCTGTGTAGTTTTAACCCCCAGATGCCCATCGACTATATGGCCCCTGCATATATTAGTGATGCAAATCTGGGAAAAGAACAAGACAGAGATGTTATGACCAAGACACTTGATTTGCCCTGGAATGTCCCATGCAAACAGCATATTGGAACCAATGAAGTGGCATTCGGCTTGAACTTTTAGAAGGCATGCCGGTCTACAAAGAATCCAAATGGCAAATGTTCCGATGAGAATGGCTCATTGTTCTTTTCTAAATGCAACTTGTATCATTTCACTAAAGTCATTTCCCTTATATGGGTACCAGTGATCTCGTCTATAATATGAGCGCATAAAAGTTAGACATAGACCTTCCAAGTCTAACACTCTGTTTCTATTTGAAGTTTTTTCAAAGGAGTGGGTTTAACATTTGCTTCCTGGAGGGAGTGGAGAGCTCCTGAGATGACGGGGAGCTCTGAGAGAATTAAGGTTCAAGGACAGATTTTACTGCCTTTCCAATTTTGTCCCGTGCTATGCTCCCTGTTCTTTCCTTTCAGTTTCAAGGACCAATAAAAGTGATAGATACCATATGTGACTGTGTGTCAGTGGGGTATGAAATCAGTAAATGAGAAAAGTGGATACTGGCTTTGGGGCTCTTGGCTACACCACTGTCTTGCCCTTCTGGCCTCGGGTCATCCAGTTGCCATCTTGAAAAGCTGGTGCAAGGATGAAATACATCATCAGGTCTCATCAACTCTTGCCAGTTGGAGGGCAGGATGCCAGTGATATTAGGACAAAGTGAATGCTCCAAGTACATTACAGGTTTTATTTATTTAACAAAAACCCATAAAACCCACTTTTGCCAGGCACTTTTCTAAGAGTTTTACAAATATTAACTCATTTAATTTTTATAACATGGGTTAGAAATTAGGACCTAATAGTGTCCCTTATTTTACAGAGTAGGAAATTGAGGCACAGAGAGGAAAACTGCATTGCCTAAATCTATCAAACATCTAGTAACAGCAGAGATTAACACCCAAGCACTTTGGCTTCACAGTCCATGCTTTTAATGATGCATTACCCAACAGGCCATGGGATGCTGAATTTTCTGGCGTGATTCTCCATGAGTTTCAGTCCAAATGTGTAGTGGGTTTTGTGAATAACTGGCAGACCTCAGCAGTGGGACAATACTATGGCCTCCTTAGTCCTTTCAACCTGCCTTTGACTTAGGAGTGTTACATTGCTAAGAATGTTACATTTCCCCAACCCTGGGCTTTCAATGGTAAAACTCTTTTTCGTCCTTCCCCCACTGAGATTTTGGTCTGATTTATGACCTGTAGGTTTTCCCCAGTTGTCAGACCTTACCTACAGAAGAGCAAACATTTCCTTAAGTCTCTTGCTTTACTCAGCCAGCCTGTAAATAGGAAGACAGTCATGCCAACAATAGCTGTTGTTTTTTGAACCCTTACTATGTGTCATGCTCTGAGATAAGCTATTTTCATGCATTATCTCATAATCCTCTCACCAAATCTATGAGGTGGCTTCTGTTATGATCCTCATTTTACAGCTGAAAAAACCAAGGTTCACACAGTCTGAGTTACTAACCCAAGGCCTCACTTTTCAGTACCTGGTACTTAAGTACTTCGGCCGTATCTGATTCAAAGTTCTTGGGTTTAACTATTAATTATACTGCCTCTAGCATTGTTTTGGGACTGCTCTCCCAATACCATATGTACATTCTGCAGCTGCCCATGTTATTATTGATATGCCCAATTCTGTGTCACTGGGTTATAATTTTAATACAAGTATATCATTTTCTTATAATAATACAAACTATTTTGGGTTTGTAAGGGAGCATTTGCCTTGCTCATAAGTGGACACCTTGTGTTAATAGATAAGGGCAACTGGTCTTAGACAAGTTATAGAAAGAGACAGTGAGAGAATTTAACTAAGCCAGGGAGACTAAGGCAGGTCATACATTACACTCCTGTGGGCTTTCTGAATGGGGCACGTGGGTCTTCTATTGGAATGGATCTGAGTAGGAAGAAAGTGTTGTGAGTAAAACATAAGAATCGTTATTATAGCAGATGCAAACATCTCTAGGGTTTATGCATATACAATATTCCCAGATATACTTTTTACCCTGTTTGGAAACTAAATGATTGCTTCTCTCAAATGAGCGCCGTTTGGTTTGAAAACAACCGAGGTGATATTATAGGTATGGATGCTGCTAAAAACATCCATACAAAGGCTAAATTAACAAAACCAGAATTTAAAACTCACTTGACTTTATTAATCTTTGTAACTCAAGTGACACTCCCAAGAGGAGGAAATTGAGGCACATAGAGAAAAACTACTTTATATGTCAGAAAGGATCCTATATGCTTTGGGTCTGAATCTAATTGCCAGTTAATAAAAATCCTAGGGTATTCTTAGTCAGCCAATTAACTGACCTAACAAATATAATAGGGAAGGAAGATGGGAGGAGTCGAGATTGGAAATAATAAATCCATCACGGTGGAGAAGAATTCTTCCGAGGTTAATGGTGGACACCCTTTAAAGGAAAAAGATTTTTTCTACCTTGACTAGGTTCCTGTTTTTCTTTTTTTTTTCTCCCTTCCCTGACATATGTAATTCTTGGAACCTCTATTTGGTTGATTAGCTAATTGTAGGGGGAGGGAGGGAGGGGGAGAGAGAGAGAGAGAGAGAGAGAGAGAGAAAATTAAAGATGTGTAGAATATGTATTTTTTAAAAACACCCTTGGTTCTTTATTTTCTGAAATAATATTTGTATGGAAATAGTTCACTGTAGTTAAAGGTTTATTGTTATTTAAAATTTAGTGCATCTTTTTTTTACTGAAACAATTGGTTATCTCCTAGTTTACCTTAACATGTAAATTGAGATTGAAATATTATGTGAAAAGTCTGACATGAAGGAAGCCAGTTATTTGTGGCTTGAACATATCTTCATAAAAATTTTTAAATAACAGTGAAGCAGAAGCTGTCTGTATTGAGAATGTGTATTAGTGGAACAGAATTATGTTTTTATTCAGATGCTGAAAATTATAAGACATTAAAGAGTACTGGAAAAATGTGCGTGTAGGTAAAATTCTCAATTATCATTTACTGTTTTACAAATATGTGTATTCTCAGAAGTTGATAAGAAAAAAGCTTAGACTAAAAAGAACTGGTTTTGCTCTGAAAACTCAGTTGCTGGGGTTTTCTTTGCAGGTGCAAGCATGTAGTTTTTTATATTTTTGGAAACAGTAAATTATGGAAAGCTGCCAGAAGCTCAAGGTGCATCTTCTAAACCTGCTGAAGTCCCACTCCCAGAGTTGTAAGTGTTCTTTAAGATTTATGAATTATATGTCATACTTCAGTACTTTCATCATTGCTTATCTAGACTTTTGTCATCAGGCTATGGAGATAGAGATTACCTAGTTATACCTTCTTATTGAACAGAACAGGAATCAGGGGCACAGGAGGGGGAAGGGACTTGTCCAAGGTCACAGGAAATTTTCTGCCTGAGCTGGGAGCAGGTCTCCAAATTCCCAGTTCTATGTTCTTTCCTTTCTTCCCGTATCCCCCTTATATAAATGATACCAATGGCCAAAGGACAAATGCCAACCGCCATGTTCTGTTAGGGACTGTTTTAATGCACAACCTGCTGCACTCCAATGCTGGTTGCCTTCTTTTTTTAAGTCATTCCTCAATGGCCAAATCCAAGACATATATCTTAGTTTTATTCTTATGAGCACAATCCTTTTCACTAATGCATTGTTTACATGTCTTCTTTATGTTCCAAAATGTTCTCAGGGGAATAACTGTGTCCTGAATTTGGAAGTAAAAAATGATTATAGGATCTATTCCTTTTAATCTGATGGCTAGGAATTGCTGCCCTTTCAGTTCTCTACGATTCTGATTTAAAGGATTGTTCAAAATAATTCATCTCTAATGCTGTTATAAACTCCCCTGGGCCCTCAGGATGTATGTAGCTTGATTTTTATTTGTCACTTTTTTGGAGGGGAGAGAGGTTGTTTGCTTTTTGTTTTCTCAGTTTTTTGGTTGAGTTTTGTTTTCAACCTTCAGGCTTTAAATTTTATTTGTGTGGAAACTTCTCTTATTTTTCTGACTGAGGGCTAGTGTCTCTTGAGTTTGGAGGGTTCATCACAAATTGCTTGTAAAACAAGATCTGATTAGGAAGTAATATATTCATCTGTAACTCCTCCATAAAAGTTATTCAAGTATTGTGACAAAATAAGTGTTGTTTACTTTATACATTTTCTGCAAATTCTAAAGATTTCGTCTAACTTAAAGGCTCTCATGGAATCTTGGGGATTGTGGCTTGCCCACTGAGAGTATAAAGGCTTGCTAAATTAAGTTGATTTGCCTGTGAAAGAAATGCTTCCATTATTCATGTCAGAAGCCTGTCACATCAAATTGAGGGAGTGGAGAAAACCCTTTTTTATCAACATTTAGAACCAAGAAAAACCAACCATTGAGGGCCTGAATTTCAATTGGGGAAAAAGTCAGGCTGAAAGCAAGGTTCAAAAAAGGTGGCTGGGGGGGTCTGGGTATTTGACTAATGTTGAAAATCAGTAGAGGAGATTGATTTAACTTTGGCTGAAACTTTTTATATACACAGACTGAATGAAACTTCTTAAAGCAGCAAGTAGTACATACAATCTTGGTGTCTTTCATGTGTAAACTTGTCAAAAGTAGTTAAGCTAATTCAAATTTAAATCTCCTTGAATTCCTATTCTTGGACTCTTAATTTGTTTATTTTAAGGGATTTAGAAATGCATTTCTTGGGTGTTACTTTTCAAACATTGATGAATGTATTTTGTTTTTCGAAGTTCAAGATTATAGGCTCTGGTGTGTGATTAGAGGTTGTATTAATAAAAGGAAGACAGGCCCCTCAAGGATCAGCCCTTGTTTGTATCAGGTATGTGGGCATTTGTCTCTGTGTGAATGTATTGTATATGTATATGCACACACACACACATACATAACTTCAAATAAAAAAGAGATCATTAAGAGAATAACTCAGAACAATAAAGGGAGGACTGTTTCCCAAAACAAAATACCCTTATGTGATATTAGTTTAGGAGGATTCTGTTGTATTTGCCAGGATAGTGGATTTTGTTAAATTTAAGTATAAGGATAAATTATATGATGACTTATGCAATGAAATCTGATGTTCACTCTTTCTGCGATATTTGATTTCTATGAGCACATGCATTTCAAATGATGGTGTGCTGCAGTAAAATCAATCACAAGGACCAAGTTTCTCATATCAGCAAACTTAATCCTTACCAACCCTCATTTACCTTGAAAGGGTTTCTGCCATTATTATCTAACTAGTCTTCAAATGGTAATTTTAATCTGTTTTTTAAAAGACATCTTTTGGGATGTCTTTTTCTGAAAAATGTGAAACATCATTTTGTATTGTTTCTTAGATACAGATTTGGAGGTTCTTACCTTATTTGGCACCAGAAATGCTACAAAAATGAAAAAATAGAACAATTTAAACTGTTTGAAGGGATTTTTGCTTTTTCTCCACTTTTAAAAAAACAAGGCCTAAAATCCTGTGAAATAGTAGGACTGAATTCCTCCCCCCACCCAACTTTTTTCGGTGTGTGGTTCTGCAGCACTTCAATCCTAAATTGAATTTTATGCTTAATTGATATTTGTGTTGAGTGGAAATAAGAGTTGGTTTGTGGTGTTCAAAGTACAAAAGTAATTACTTCTCCGAATTGACTGCAAATATGTGCAGGTTGTGTGGATGGGGGAGCAATGAGTGAAATAGAGAGGCAATTGTACTGTGGAGGGCTGGAATAGACAAGGATTAATGGTGAGCAGAATTGTATTTTGGTGTTCTTTCAGTAACGTTACAATCTCTGTGAAAGTGAACGCTGCTAACAAGGAACCAATGGGGCACAGAGTTGGAACAGGGGTGGAGGGAGGGCATGTTGGGGGTTGTGAACTGGTAAAAACAGAGAACCGTGTCAAAGTAGGAACTGAATATCTAACCTATGTGTATTTACAAAAGTACAAAACAACAACAACAACAAAACTCTGTAATTTGACCTGTGCTACTTTCAGATCATGAAACCACCAAAGGCAATTTTCATATGCTGATGGTGTTATTGTCTAATGAAGAAAATTTGAATTATGTAGAATCATAAAACGGTAGCTTGTTAGTACTGGGAGAACTTTAGAAACTGGATAGTTAACCAACCTTACAGATGAGAAAACTGGAAGGTCAGAGAGGAAGACGGACAGAGTTGGCATCAAAATCTAGTTTTTCTCATTCTCGGGCCAGTGAACTTCTCACTGATTTACACATGACTTAAAAGGCCCAATTTTCCTCCACTTAGTGTCATACAAATACTGCCATGGACTATGTTAAATAAGGTTAAAAGAGGGCTTGGGGAAAGGGTGAAAAAGGTGAAGGAGAATAAGAGGTACAAATTTCCACTTGTAAAATAGGTAAGTCATGGAGATAGTCATGGACAGCATAGGGAATATAGTCAATAATATCATAATATCCTTGTATGGTGACAGATGGTTACTAGCCTTATCATGGCGATCACTTTGTTAGTTATATAAATGTTGAATAACTATGTTGTGTGCTTGAAGCTAATGAAATATTGTAAGCACACCATATTTCAATAAAAATGTAAAAAGTAAAAAAAGATTATAAAAACATAAAAATAAAGTCTATTAAAATTTAAAACATGAATAAATAAGTGAATAAATAAAAATTAAAGGCCTCTGCAACCACAGCCTCAGAAACAACCACTCGCAGCAAATTGTATTTCTTCTATGCTGCTCTCTGGCCAGGTGCAAATATAAACATTATTATTTTCATCTTGTTTTTTTATATTTTTGGTTGTTTTATATGTATTTGATATATATAACATATGATATATAAGTCATACCATGTGATTCTGTAGATTTTCCAATATACATGACTTTTAATCATTATTACTATAAAAATAGCTCAAAATTACGGATTGTTTTCTCAATTTTATTTTTGTGTTGTTTGTTGCAAGTGTAATTTAATTGATGTTTGTATATTAATCTTTATCTTGCAAGAGTTCTAAACTAATTTATTAGGTCTCATAGATTTTTGGTGGATTCCTCAGGGCTTCTTCTATATCAGATCTTGTCATCTGCTAATAGAGATAATTTTCCCTCTTTCTTTACAGTTTGAATGCCTTTTAATGTCATTTTCTTTGTTAATTGCCTCATCTAGAATTCTAGTACAATGTTGGATGGAACTGGTGAGAGTAGACCACCTTGTCTTGTTTCTGATCTTAAGGGGAAAGAATTCAATCCTTTACTATTAAATATGATTTTAGCTGTGACTATTTTCTCTTTGTTTAAAAATTTATTTGGTTAAGTGTGGAAAATTCTCTTTTTCTGCACTTTACATATGTAAGAACAAGTCACTGAATTTGGGAAACACTTTTGACTATGTGACTCTCTGCTTATGCACAGTAAGATTGCAAGCAGTGCAGTGACAGACAAAACACTTGACTCTGGAGATGCTAAGCATCCCTTGATGCCTTCCCCACATCACTCATACGTGTAGAGAATGGGACCAGAAATCAGGTTTTGTAAGCATTCACTCTCTAAGGCAATACAAATGTTACTCTTTTCTCTAACCTTGGCGTGAAAGAATTCCGTAATTTTTATGGTCGTCTCACAGAGGACCAACTTCCAAACTTGAGAAAGAGGAGAAAAAAATAGGTTGTCCCACATGCTTTGTTCACCTCTGTAAGTCTCCCAAAATGGCTTTTTAAAAAGGAACCACCCTCTTTTGAAAGTGATACGATGCACCTTTACAAAAACAGCAAATCTTTAGCCGGTGAACCTGCACCACCTGCCCCAATCCATGAGCTATTTATTAAAAGAAAGAAAATTAAACTGCTATCTTTTGCAAACACCAATAAATCATGGACAAAACCAAAGAGGGTTAGGATCAAGGATGGGGGTAAAATGGAGACAACTGTACTTGAACAACAATTAAGTTTTTTAAAAAATTAAAAGATAAAAAATAAAATAAAATAAAATAAAATAAATTATTCTAAACATTCAGTGAAGGGAAAAACTCCCAGAAAAATGCAAGAAACTTTTGTTTTCCCTGAAGAGCTTGTGCTATCAGAAGCTATGTTGCTTCTCAAGCTTGGCAACCTAACAGGTTAGCCATGAACTTGTAGGTGGATCACTTTCTGGTGCCTCCCTTTGGTCTTTCTTTTCCTGTGCTTCTAAAGCTTATTTCCCTTCATCTGATTTTTCCTTCAATATAAAATTGTCATTCTCTTTGAGAAGGCAAATACCAGTTTCATTATGTTGCAGTTTTCCCCTTTATAAAAGGAGATTAAAGCCAGCTGTCACTCAACCCAAGACAATGTTTCTGAGAGGAAATATAAGGACCAGAGTTGTCAGAGCCTCCAAATTTCTAAAGAAGTGAGACTGCATATTTTTATTGATAATTGCCCATTTGTAATTGTTAACAGATTTTAATTTTACAGTGTGACAGAAGCCATATTTAGTCTCTTGCCCTGGCCCAAGTGGAAAAGATTCAATGATCTTTTAAAAGGATTTTTTTAAAGTAAAAAATTATATATTTAGTAATACATTATCCATTTCAGGTGTCCTTAATTCCCTTCTGTATGTCCAAATTTCCATCTGGTAACATTTTCATTCTGCCTAATACATTCCTGTATTACAATTCTGCTGGTCATAAATTCCTTCAGTTTTTGTGTGTGTGAAAAAAGTCTTTATTTTAAAACATTTTTATTTTGAAAACTTTCAAACATACAGCAAAGTAGAAGAAATAGTTCAGTGAACACTCATATACCATCATCTAAATTTAGCAACTGTAATAATTTTTCTATATTCAATTAATCTGTTTTTAAAACATTTTAAAATAAATTACAGACACCATATTTCACCTCTACATAATTTTTACTCGCATCATTAACAAAATGACATTTTTGTCTTCATAATGACAGTACAATTATCATAGCCAACAAAGTTAACAATAATTCCCTAATATTCTCTAATATCCAGTCTGCAACTAAATTTCCTTGATTATACCAAAAATGCCTGGTTTATTCAAACCAGACATCAATCAAAGGTCATTTGATAGTTATACCTCTTAAATCTCTCCTAATGTAGAACACCCTGCGGTCACTCCACCTTTATGCCCCCATGTGTGATATTGTGATTTATGATAAGAAATAGATGTTTGGCTTTTTTTCCTATTTCTTTTTTTTCCTTTGTCCCATTTTTGACAGAGCCACTAAAACCTTTGGCATTTCCTAGCTGATGAGAACATCATGGTGTCAAGGTGTATTTTATTATGTGAATAAGGTGACTTTTGGAAAGCACTTAAGGATGGGAGCTGGTTGTCAGGGGAACCAACCAGGCGATTAGAGGATTGAAACTCTCAGTCCCTCTCTCTGGGAGAGGAGACAAGCTGGAGGTCGGATCAGGCACCACTGGCCAATGATTTAATCAACCATGCCTGTGTAATGAAGCTTCCATAAAAGTCTAAAAGTATAGGGTTCGGAGAACTTCTGAATCAGCGAACACATGGTCATGTTGGGAGGGTGTCGCACCTGAAGAGGGCACAGAAGCTCTGAGCCCTTTCCCCATACCTTGCCCTATGCATGTCTTCTGTCTGGCGGTTTCTGAGTAAGTAAAACTTTGTTATGAATTCTGAAAGCCACTGTAGCAAATTAATCAAATCCAGGACATGGGTCACGGGAACCTCTGATTTTGTAGCTAATGGGTTGGAAGTACAGGTAACAGTGAGGTAGGGGTCTTGTAGGACTGAACCCTTAACTTGTGAAATCTGAGGCCATACTGTTGGAATTGAGCTGAATTGTAGGACACCTAGGTGGTGCCTGAGAGTTGCTTGTCAGATGTGTGCCGGGAACCTCTGGGCCCCCACATTGGAATTTGGTGGACAGAGCACAAAAGATTGTGCCATTGACTTGTTTCAGATACCAGGTCAGTTGTTCTGTTCAATGCCCCACTCTCTGAGTTTCTTTCATCATTTCTTCATGGTGTTGTTTAACTTGTTCTTTTTTAAAAATATATGTTATTGATTTTGCCATTACAGTTGTTCCATTTCCCCCCTTCATTCCCCTCCACCCTACAAACCCCCTCCCACCCACATTCCACCCTTTAGTTCATATCCATGTGTCATAAGTTCTTTAGCTTCTACATTTCCCACACTACTCTTGCCCGTTCCCTGTCTATTTCCCCCCACCGTCTATGCTACTTATTCTCTGTACCTCCTCTCCCCACCTCCTTCTCCCACTCCCCTGTTGCTAACCTTCCATGTGATCCCCATTTCTGTGGCTCTGCTCCTGATTTAGGTGACCGCTTAGTCTGCTTTTGTTTTTGGTGTGGATGTTAATAACTGTGAGTTTGCTGTCCTTTCTCTGTTCCTGTTTTTTTGCTCAAATAAGTTTTCCACTTGTTGCTCTTCCTCTTCCCCTTCTGGTACTCCTATAATTTGGATGTTGGAACGTTTAAAGGTGTCCTGGAGGTTCCTCAGCCTCTCTTCAATTTTTTGAATTCTTGTTTCTTCATTCTTTTCTGTTTGTTTGGTTGTTTGTTTTTTCCTTCTGGTCCACTCCATTGATTTGAGTCCCAGTTTTCTTCCCATCTCTATTGGTTCCCTGTGCATTTTCCCTCATTTCACTTACCTTCACCTTCATTTGTTCATCTAATTTGCGATCAAAATCAACCAATTCTGTAAGTATCCTGATCACCAGTGTTTTGAACTGTGCATTGGATAGGTTGGCTATCTCTTGGTCGCTTAAAAGTTTTGGCTCTGGGGCTCTAAGCTGTTCTTCTGTTTGAGTCATGTTTGGTCAGGTGGCACCTGTTACGTACCTGGGGCAGAGCATTAGGTGTTTACCAGGGCGGGGCAACCTAGTCGCAGGGTTGTGACGCTATCAGTGTGGGCGGGTCAGAGGGGGAACGATGGTGCCTCTTCCGCGCTCTCTCCGATTTCCGTCCCCTCTGCTGCCTCCCACAAGCACCTAGTTTATCTGCGTGAGAATGTGTGTCCGTGATCGGCCAACTGCCCTGTGTGCTCTGTTCGTCTCCTCCCCGCATCTGGGGTCGGTAAGCTTCGTGCCACCTACGCTCCCCAGTCTTCCAGCCCCTGCCTCTTCCAGCTGAGTTCCCTCTCTGCTGACTGCCGATTCCGACCCTCTTACCGGTCTGGTTGAATGGTTGTTGGACTTCTGTAGTTCAATTCTCTGTGTTCTGGTTGTGTTATTGTTTATAAATATTTGTTAACCTTAATCTTGGTTGTGCGAGGAGGTACAGTGTTTCCACCCATGCCTCCATCTTGGCCATAACTTGTTCTTTTAAATTGCTCCCCTGCATTTCATAACAATTGCATATCAAATCTAAAGGCTTGATCTGGTTTTCATTAAATATTTTTTGCACAAATAACTTAGAGGTGATCGAGAGGCAGTAAGAGTATCTGACACATAAGTCCCACTATTAGTGATGACAAAATTGAACAGTTGGTTTGGGTGGTGACAGACTAATTCCTCCATTGTAATGTTTCCTCCCTAGTGCTTAACACATAATCAGTGGAGTGATACTTTGGCAACATGGGAATATCCAGCTTCCCACCAGCTTTCACCCAATGGTTTATAAATCTATTGATGATTTTTTCCTGAAACAGTTATTTCATTATGGTCAGAAAAATCATGATTTTCTATTTCTGTCACTCCTTCAGTTATATGGGCTGGCATTCTCCTGAAAGAACTTTTCCTCATCAGCCTCATCTATTAGCTTTCTGTTTTATGTTCATTTCATCAGTTTGAGTTTAGGTTTGTCAGTATTATTGGCCTCAGGAGTCTCAAGTGGGGGTAAGCTGGCAGGTGATTGGTGGACAAAGGTGAGTTTTTCTCTTTGGTAGTCCAGTTATAACTAGATTACTTCCAGCACACGAGGATATGCTGGGGGCCATGGACAGAAACCTTGATCTGCCTGCTTCCCATTGGAGGCATCCTGTCAGAGGGGTAGATGCCAACTCTGAAGCTGCCCACCTTGCTTAAAGGTGACCAGCTGATGTTCTGTTTATTCCCATACAAATGGAAGGATAGCCATTCATTTTCACTTGCCCACTGTGGGTCGCTTTGTTGCAGGCACTATGTAAAGTGCTTTATGTGCACTAACCAAAGGAATATTAACAAAAAACACTTAGAGGTACATACTATTTCCATTTTACAGATGAGGTAAGTGGGGCTCTGTTTAATTAACGTGCTTAGGATCCTACAGCCAATAAATAGAAGAAGAGGAATAAAACCCAAGTCTGTTAGACTCCACAGTCTATGCTCTTTTTTTAATGATTTGAAATGCAATTATTTTAATAGTAATTCAACAAGTATATGCAGCATACATATACTTGCAATACCTAGAATATTAACATAAACTTTTTGGTGTTTTTTATTTCAATGTATTTTTATTTTTATTTTCAATTACAGTTTACATTCAATATTATTTTGTATTAGTTTCAGATGCACAACATAATGGTCACACAATTATATATTTTACAAAGTATTTCCCCTGATATATCCATTATCCACCTGGCACCACACATAGTTATAACAATATTATTAACTGTATATCCTATGCTGTACTTTGCATCCCCATGATTATTTTGTGACTACCAATCTGTACTTCTCAATCCCTTCACCCTTTTCACCAAGTCTCCCAACCTCTCCTGCCCTCTGGCAACCATCAGTCTGTTCTCTGTATCTATGACTGTGTTTCTGTTTTGTTTGTTTATATTGTTCTTTAGATCCCACATATAATATTTGTCTTTCTCTGACTGACTTATTTCACCTAACATAATACCATCTAGGTCCATCCATGCTGTTGCAAATGGTAAGATTTCATTATTTTTTTGATTGAGTAACGTTCCATGGTATATATGAACCACCACTTTTTTTATCCAGTCATCTGTTATGACTGGAAGCAACCCAGTGGTTGCTTCCATAACTTGGCTCTTGTGAATAATGCTGCAATGAACACAGGGGTGCATATATTCTTTCGAACTAGTGTTTGGGGTTTCTTTGGATATATTCCCAGAAGTGGAATTGCTGGGTCATAGGCATTTCCATTTTTAATTTTTTGAGGAACTTCCATACTGTTTTCCATAGTGACTGCACCAATCTGCTTTCACACCAATAGTGCACAAGGGTTCCCTTTCCTGCACACCCTCAACAACACTTGTAATTATTGCTTTATTGATGATAGCCCTTCTGATAGGTGTGAGGTGATATCTCATTGTGGTTTTAATTTGCATTTCTCTGGTGATTAGTCATATTGAGCATCTTTTCATGTGTCTATTTACCATCTGTATGTCCTCTTTGGAGAAGTGCCTATTCAGGTCTTTTGCACATTTTTAAATTGGATTGTTTGATTTTTTGGTGTTGAGTCATATCAGTTCTGTATAAATTTTGGATATTAAACTCATATCAGATGTATCATTGGTGACTATGTTCTCCCATTCAGCAAGTTGTCTTTTCATTTTGCTTGTGGTTCCCCTTGCTATGTAAAACTTTTTAGTTTGACGTAGCCCCATTTTTTTTTATTTTTCCCCTTGTTTCCCTTGCCTGAAGAAATATTACTAAGAGAAATGTTTTATATTTTACTGCCTATGTTTTATTCTAGGAGTTTCATGGCTTTGAGTCTTTAATCCATTGAGTTTATTCTTGTATATGCTGTAAGAAGGTAGTCCAGTTTCATTTATTTGCATGTACATGTCCAATTCTCCCAACACCATTTATTGAATATACTATCTTTATCACATTGTATGTTTTTGCCTCCTTTATAAAATATTAATTAACTACATAGACATGGGTTTGTTTCTGCATTCTCTATTCTGTTTCATTGGCCCATGTGTCTATTTTCATGCCAGTACCATGATGTCTTGATTACTATGGCCTTGCAGTTTAATTTGACATCAGGTAGTGTAATATTTTATTTCCTCTATAAAATCCTTGCTCTTTTGATCCTTGCCTCTTCTGAAGATCTGAACTAGCAACCTTTCCTTCTCTGAAGTACCTGATTTCAATTTTAATCACTTTTTTTGTTTTCACATCTGTCTCTCATACTCTGTTGTGAGATCCTAGACAGTAATGTTTGTTGTGTCTTGTTCATGGTTTTATTCTTGGTGCTTAGCATGTATTGACTGATGAATGTATGAAGATAGTAGAGTTGTTAGGAGCCACTGAATCAGAAAGATGTGATTTCATATCCTGACTTTGTTGCTTACTAGCTTTGTGATCTTGAGAAATATGTTACTTTATCTCTCTCTGCCTCTTTCTCTATCTACTTTCTGTCCCTTTGGATTTGCTATCCTGGACATTTCATCTAAGTGGAGTCGCATGATATATGCCTTATGTATTTGGCTTCTTTCACTAAGCAAGATGTTTTCAGGGCTCACATGTGTAGTGACACACATCAGTACTTCATTATTTTTATGGCTGATTAGAAATCCATTTTATAGCTAGATTGCATTTTGTTTATCTATTCATAAGTTGAAGGATATTTGAGTTGTTTCTACTTTGGCTATCATGAATAATGCCGTTATAATCATTTGTATACAAGTTTTTCAGTGACTATGTTTTCAGTTCTCTTGGGTATATATGCAGAAGTAGAATTGACATATTATATGGTAACTTTATGATTAACTTTTTCTGGAAGTGTTAGAAGTTTTTCCAAAGCAGCTATTCCATATTACATTCCACTAGTAATGTATGAGGGTTCCAGTTCATCCATATCCTTGCAACGCTTGTTATTTTTTGTTTACTTTTTCTTTAATTATAGCCATTGTGTCATATATGAAATCTTGAATGACATTTCCCTAATGACAAGTAATGTTGAGCATCTTTTCATATACTTATTGGCTATTTGTATATCTTCTTTGGAGAAATGTATGTTCAAATCCTTTTCCCAATATTACTTGGGGTTTTAGTCTTTTTATTGTTGACTTGTATTGTTTATATAGCCTATATACAAAGTTTTTAAAAATCAGACATATGCCCTGGCTGGTGTAGCTCAGTGGATTGAGCATGGGCCTGGGAACCAAACAACAGCGGTTCGATTCCCAGTCAGGGCACCTGCCTGGGTTGCAGGCCAGTTCCCGGCAGGGGACACACGAGAGGCAACCATACATTAATATTTCTCTCCCTCTCTCCTTCCCTTCCCCTCTAAAGATAAATAAATAAAATCTTTAAAAATCAGATCTATGATATGCAAGTATTTTATCCCATTCTGTGGGTTGTATTTTCACCTTCTTTATACCGTCCTTTGACCAACAAAACTTTTCATTTTGATACAGTCTACTTTATCTAACTTACCTGTTATTGCTTGTGCTTTGTTTGGATGCCACATTAAAAAAAATTGCCTAATCCATGAAGCCATGAAGATTGATAGTAATCTTTCCTTCTAATGGTTTTATAGGTTGGGTTATTAGAAATCCACTTTGGGTTAATTTTTATATATGGTATGAATTAGGGGCCCAAACTCACTTTTTGCATGTGGATATCCAGTTGTCATAGCACCTATTGGTAACAAGGTTATTCTTTCTACATTGAATGGACTTGGCACCCTTGTCAAAATTCAATCGAGCATACATATGTGGCTTTATTTCCAGACTCTGTGTTCTATTCCGTCGATCTATATCTTTATTCTTATGCCAATACCACAGAGTCTTCATTACTGTAGTTTTGTGATAAACTTTGGGATTGGGAAGTGTGAGTCCTCCAACTTTGTTCTTCTTTTTTCAACATTAGTTTGGCTATTTGGAATCCCTTGCACTTCCACAAGAATGTTATGGGCAGTTTTTCCGTTCCTTCAAAAGAGGCACCTGAAATTTTGACATGGATTTTATTGACTCTAGATTATTTTGGGGATAATAAGACTCTCCAATCCATGGACATAGGATGTGTTTCCATTTATTTATGTCTCCTTTACTTTTTTTCAACAGCATTTTCCAGTTTTCAGTGTAGACATGTTGCACTTCTTTTGTTAAATTTATTCCTAAATGTGTTATTATTTTTGATGCTATTGTAAATGTTTTCTTAATTTCATTATGGTATTGTTCAGTGTATAGAAATGTAACTAATTTTTGTGTATTGATCTTTCATTTTGCAACTTTTCTGAACTCATTTTTTTGGCTTTAATAGTTGTGTGTGTGTGCGTTTTTGAGGGTTTTCTATATATAAGATCATGGCATCTGTGAGTAGAAATAGTTTTCCTTCTTCCTTTTCTTTATTTTTATTTCTTCAAACTGTTTTGTTGTCATTCTCTTTATTTTCTTTTTTTAACTATATTTTGTTGATTATGCTATTACAGTTGTCCCAATTTTTCCCCCTTTGCCCTCCCTCTGCCCAGTACATCCTACCCCTTCCCTCCAGCAATTCCCCCACTTAGTTCTTGTACATGAGTCATGTGTGTAAATTCTTTGACTTCTCCCTTTCCTTTGCTGTGCAAAACTTTTTTTAGTTTGATGTGGTCCCATTTGTTTCTTTTTCTTTTGTTTCCCTTGCCTGGGGAGATATATCCGATTACTATTACTACAAGCAATGTCAGAAATTTTGCTGTCTATTTTTTTTAATTTTCTTTTAATTGTTATTCAAGTACGGTTTTCTGTCTTTTACTCCCGTCCCAGGCTACCCCCCCAGTCTACCTATGTTTTCTTCTTCGATTTTTTGTGGGTTTGGGTCTAACATAAGTCTTTAATCCATTTTGAATACATCTTTTTGTGTGGTGTAAGAAGGTAATCTAGTTTCATTTTTCCGCACATATCTGTCCAACTTTCCCAACACCATTTATTGAATAAACTATCTTTAGCCCATTGTATGTTTTTGCTTCCTCTGTCAAATATTAATTGGCTATAAAGGTGTGGGTTTATCTCTGGGTTCTCTATTCTGTTCCATTGATCTATGTGTCTGTTTTTATGCTAGTATCATGCTGTTTTGATTACTGTGGCCTTTTGGTATAGTTTGAAATTAGGTAGTGTGATTCCTCCAACTTTGTTTTTCTTTCTCAGGATTGTTGTTGACATGCAGGGCCTTCTTGATTCCCTATAAATTTTTAAAATATTTGTTTTAGTTCTGTGAAATACATCATTGGGATCTTAATAGGAGTTGCATTAAACCTATAGATTGCTTTGGGTAGTATGGACATTTAAATACTGTTAATGCTTCCTGTCCGTTAACACGGTATGTACTTCCACTTATTTGACTCTTCTTTGATTTCTTCAGCATCTTACAGTTTTCCTAGCACAGGTCTTTTACATCTGTGATTAGGTTTATTCCTAGGTACTTCATACTCTTTGAAGCCATTGTGAATGGGATTGTTTTCTTAATCTCCTTTTCTGTTAATTTTTTCTTGGCATATAAAACACAACTGATTTCTGAATATTAATTTTGTATCCTGCTACTTTGCTGAATTTATCAGTTCTATTAGTTTTTTCATGAAATCTTTGGGGTTCTCTATGTACAGTATTGTGACATCTCTAAGTGAAGACAGTCATATTTCTTTCTTTCCAATTTAGATGCATTTTATTTCTTCTTCTTGTCTGATTGCTGTGACTAGGACTTCCAGTACTGTGTTGAATAAGAGTGGTGAAAGTGGACATCCCATAACACTTTCTTATAATCATTTTCATCTGTAAAATCAGTTGCAACAGCTTCACTTTCATTTCTAAGTTTTGTAATTTGAATCTTTTCCCTTTTCTTCTTGATAATTCTATTTAAAAGTTTGCCAATGTCGTTATCTTTTCAAAGAAACAACTTTTGGTTTCTTTGATTTTCTCTATTGTTTTTCTATTTTGTATTTGATTTATTTTAACTCTGTATTATTTTCTTCCTTCTTTTGCTTTGAGTTTAGTGTTCTCTTCTTTTTCTAAGTGGTAGGTTAGGTTAGTGATTTTGACATCTTTCTTTTCTTTTCTCTTTTTTTTTTTTTTTTACTGTAAGTGTTTACAAGATTAATCTCCCTGCTCTTGTTGCAGCTCATAAGACTTGGTATGCTATATTTTAATTGTCATTTATCTCAATTTATTTTTAGTTTCCCTGAACTTCTTTTACTCATGGTTATTTAGAAATATATTGTTTAATTTACACACATTTGTGAATTTACAAATTTCTATCTGTTACTGATTTTTAATTTCATTCCATTTTGGCCAGAGAATTTGTAGAATTTCATTTTTTAAAAAATTATTTTTAGCCCATTCTGGTGTGGCCCAGTGGATTGAGCATTGGCCTGCAAACCAAAGCGTTGTAGGTTTGATTCCTAATCAGGGCACATGCCTGGGTTGCAGGCCACATCCTCAGTAAGGGGCACATGGGAGGCAACTACACACTGATGTTTCTCTCCCTCTCTTTCTCCCTCCCTTCCCCTCTGTCTAAAAATAAATAAATAATCTTTAAAATATTTTTAAATTTTCATCTTCAGTTTTCAAAAGAATTTAATTTTAAAAAAGATACTAATTTTGTGGGCGAATAGATGATTTCTCCTGGAAAATGTTCCAAGTGCACTTGAGAAGAATGTGTATTTTACTGTTGCGCAATGTGTTCTAAAAAGTCTGCTAGGTCTAATTGATCCAAAGTGTTCTTCGAGTTTTCTGTTTCCTTGCTGATCTTCTTGGCTATTCTAGCCATTATTAAAAATAGAATATAAAAGCCTCCAAATATTGTTGACTTTTTCATTTTCCTCTTGAATTACATTAGTTTTTGCTACAAGAATTTAGGCCCTCTTGTTCAGTACATAATTGTTATATTTTCTTGATGGATTGATCATTTTATTATTATAAAATGTCCTATGTCTCATAATAATTTGTGTCTTAAAGTCTATTTTGTCCCATTTTTTAATACATAAGTATTGTTTCTTTGTATAACTTATTTTCTTTTTATACATTTTATGTTTAAATTGTTACTCAAATTTTATGGAATAAATTTTAAGATTATTCATTTCCCATTACATTTTTATACCTAATTGAATTGTGCTAAAATACTCAAAGAAGATCATTTCATGAAAGAGTTTCCATTGAAAAATCTTGTCCTTACTAGGAATGCCACACCTGAGATAAAGGTGGGCAATCCTCCAAGTTCAATATAAAAACCTCAACTGGGATGATAATTCTAATACATTAGAGCTTTGATTTTCCTTTGGAAATGGTGATGAAAATACAAAGGGTTGGTAGTTGTTTACATCACTGAAATTGAATGTTTATAGGCTTAATTTTTAATATTTTTAAAATATTAAATATTTTTATATTTTTAAAATATAAAATTTTAATATTTTTAAAAATTATGGTAAAAATCATAGATCTTAAAATTTACCAGCTTAAACATTTTTAAGTCTATGTTTTGATAGTGTTAACCATATTTACATATTTTGTGAAACAGATCTCCAGAACTTTTTCATCTTGTAGGACTGAAATTTAGTACTCATTAAACAATTCTCCCTTGCCCCCTTCCCTCAGCCCCTGGTAAATAACATTCTTTCTATATCTATAAATTTGACTATTGTAGATGCCTCATATAAGTGGTATTATACAATATCTGTCCTTTTGTCACTGGCTTATTTCATTTAGTGTAATGTCTTTAGTAACAAACTATAGAAATGACCCCTGAAAGTATAGCCTTTAGTATAATGTCTTTAAAGCTCACCCATGTTGTAATATGGGATGGGATTTCCTTCTTTTTTAAGGCTGAAATAATATGTCATTGTATGTGTATACCACATTTTGTTTATCTGTTCATCTGTCAATGGACATTAGGGTACCTCCACTTCTTGGCTATTGTGAATAATGCTGCTATGACTATGGTTGTACAAAGATTTCTTTGAGACTCTGCTTTTGATTTCTTTTGGATATATACCTAGAAGTGGGGTTGCTATATATATGGTATATTTTTATTTTTGAAGATCAGATTATTGTTTGATATATAATTTACCTACTATAAAATACATCACTTTAAATTGTACATTTCAGTGCTTTCTAGTATGTTCACAATACTGTGCCACTATCAGCACTATCTTATTCCAAAAGAGTTTTGTCATCCAAAAATGAAATACATACCTGTTAGCAGTCACTCCTTATTTCTCCCATTCTCCCCAGCCTGAAACAACCACTGATCTACTTTCTCTCTTTATGGATTTTCCAATGCTGGTTATTTCACATAAATGGAATCATGTAATATATGATCTTATACAAATTACATCTTTCACTTAGCATGATGTTTCCAAGGCTCATGCATGTTGAAGTATGTATGAGTACTTCATTCTTTTTATTATCAAATAATATTCTATTGTATGGATAGAACACATTTTGTTAATTCATTTATCATTTGATAGGCATTTGGATTCTTTCTAGTTTTTGACTATTTTAAATAATGGTGCTATGAACATTTTTTAGAAGACTTTGTGTTGACATATATTTTTAATTTTGTTGGTATATACCTAGTAGTGGATTGTTGGTTACATGGTAATTCTACATTTAAATTTTCAAGGAACTGCCAAAGTGTTTTCCAACATGGTGGCATCATTTGACAATTTCATCAGCAGTATATGAGGATTCCAGTTTCTCTATATTTTTATCAAAGTTTGTGTTGTCCACCCTTTTTATTATATCCATCCTAGTGTGTGTGAGGTGGCATCTTTGTGATTTTTATTTGCATTTCTCTAATAGCTAATTATGTTGAGTATCTTTTCATGTGCTTATTGCCCACTTCCATATATTCATTAGGGCATGTTTATTCAGATCTTACTCTAAAACAAAAAGTTTAATATTTGAAAAACCTGGATCAATCTTCCACAGATCTGTAATGTGAATTACTTAGTTCTTTGGGATTTGATGACTTGCCCAATGACACACAGTGGATTAGGAGCAGAGATTCACTGATCTACCCACATGGGGCTTTCTGCTATCTTTTGATTCAGCAAATTACTTAATGCAGCTCACTGTGGTGGGGTGCAGGTGTCACAGCTGTGGACACAGTTAGACCTGGGTTACATCTCAGTTCCTTCACTTCCAAGCTTTGTGACCTCAGACAATTAAATTAAGGTAGCTGAGATTCACTTTCTTTCTCTGCAAAATGGGAATGCTAATAGGACCTGGCATGCAGTGTTCTCCTGAGGATTAAACAGTATAATGCATGTAACATGCCTGGGTCTTGTTTGCAGATGAGATGATTGTCTACATAGAATATTCCAAAGGATTAACAGAAAGAAACCTCTTTGAATTAAAGGGTAATTAGTCACAGGATAGAAACATTAATATATAAAAGTCACTGCTTTCATATATACCAGCAGGAACAATTGGAATTCAAAATTAAGAATCGATACCATTTACAATAGCACCAAAATTTAAATGTTTATATATAAATCTAACAAAATACTTGAGGGATCTATATGCAGAAATTTGCAAGTCTCTGATGCAAGAAGTAAAAAAAAGATCTAAATAACTAGAGAAATATTTCATGTTCATGGATTGAAAGTCTCAATATTTTTAAGATGTCTGTTCTTCTCAATTTGATCTAGAGATTCAGTGAAAGCCCAATCAAAATCTCAGCAAGTTATTTGTACATATTGACAAACTGATTCTAAAGTTTATTTGAAAAAGGAAAAGATCCACTCAGTCTTTTACTATGACTACAAGACTTACTGTAAAGCCACTGTAATTCAGACAGTGTGGTATTGATGAAATAGACAAATAAATCAATGGAACAAAAAAATACAGAGCTCAGAAATAGACCCAAACAGGTATAGTCAACTATTCTGTGACCAAGGAGAAAAAGCAGTTCAGCGGAGAAAAAATAGTCTTTTTTAAAAATGGTGCTGGAACAACTAGACAATCATTAAAAAAAAAAAAAAAACAGCCTAGATACAAACCTTGTATCTTTCACAAAAGCGAACTCAAAAGAGATCATAGACCTAAATGAAATGTACCTGGAATGTGGCAGGTGCTCCATTAATGGTCACCATGGTCATTTGGAACTGTTCTGAAACTCTGTTCAGTTGGCCAGTCAAGAACTAGTGTGGCCATAGTATAGTATAGAAATAATATAAGGACTTTTGAGGGAAGCTGAGTGGGCCTTTGGGAGGCTTGATCTTCCCCCAGTGTGGCCAGGGATCACCTGCCTCAGAAGTCACATGGAGTCTTTATTACAAAGGCAAATCCTGGGCTTACTGCAGACTCAGACTCCTTGTGACTTTAGTGTTTTTGTTTGTGTTTTGTTGTTTCTTCAGTAACACCTTGGGTTTTTTAATCCTTGCTCCAGGGCATGCTTCGTGATTTTAGAGAAAGGGGGAGGGAGAGAGAGGGAGAGAAACATCGATCTGTTGCCTCTTACATGCACCTCCAACTGGCCTCCCAACCTGCAACCTAGGCATGTGCCATAACTGGGAATCAAACCTGTGACCTTTCAGTTTACAGGTCTGACACTAAAGCAACTGACACACTGGCCACAGCCACCCTCAGGCGATTTTGATGCACTTTCAGGTTTGAAAATTTAGGGTGTAGGAGTTAATCAAATAAAGAGTCTGTCAACATTTGGGCGATAGACCCATCCATTGCCATAGCCCATGGTGTAGTGGAAAGAAGAGTAGGCTCTGGATTCAGAGGAACCTGGGTTCAATTTCTGTCACTGCCCCTTATTGACAGTATGACCGTAGGCAAGGCACCCTCCTCTCTGAGCCTTGATTAATCTATTGCTGAAAGAGGAGGGTAAAATAGTGATACTTGCTTCCTAGGCTTCTTGAGAGGTTTAAGGGAGACAAAGCCTGGTCTCAGATATTGTCAGTGTCAGTTGAATCACATGTGAACAGCCAGCCAAAGGAAGGCAGGAGAGTGGGGAACAATGCAAAGGAAACAGGGTACTTGGTTGGTTGTGGGGAAGTTGCAGAGGAGGGCTTTGGATAGCCAGAAGGCAGGAAGTGGGCCATGAATACTGTCACAGGATAGATAGAAGTGGTGCTGGAAATCTCAGTGGTATAGCATTCTCTGGGAGCTGGGGCTGGGTGCCTGCTCTCATACAGAAATGGCCCTAAGAATGGAGAGATTTGAGATCTGAGTGGTGCCTAATTTCTGTCTTCAGAGTACCAAAAAATAGTAATAGAGCATATCTATCTATCCCTTTCAAGAACTGGCATTAAAAAAAAAAAGCTGTGTTTTTAATGTTGCATACTCTTGGCCTCTTCAAGATGGGGAAAAAAAATTCCTGAGCCCCCTCTGCTGGCTGTACCAAAGAAGAGCAAGTGAGGAAGTAACTAGAATGATCTCTAAAAAATGCATTTTCTTTTCTTTTTTAAAAATATGTTTTACCCTGGCTGGTGTAGCTCAGTGGATTGAGCACGGGCCTGTGAAGAAAAGGGTCGCCGGTTCGGTTCCCGGTCAGGGCACATGCCTGGGTTGCAGGCCAGGTCCCCAATGGGAGACAACCACACATTGATGTTTCTCCCACTCTTTCTACTTCCTTTCCCCTCTCTCTAAAAATAAATAAATAAAATACTTTTAAAAATATGTTTTATTGTTGTGCAAGTGCAAAAATATTTTTAAAATATTTTTTATTGTTGTGTCTCCATTTCCTCCCCACCACTCCCCTATAAAAACATGTATTTTCACAGGGACATACAGTCAAATACAATTACAATAACAGAGAACCACATGAGTTCACATGTCCTTTCATGCAGACCACATGTGAAGACAGACACAAGCATGTGCTGAAATAACACATACTCACACTAGTGCAGGGTTGTTGGGGGTACCCATTCAGGCCTCACTCAGGCCTGTATCTCCCATTCAGAGCTGTGCAACCTTGGGCAGGTTTATTTCTTTTTTTCTACCCAGATTTATTTAGTTATAGCTGATAATTTAAAATTGTATACATTTAAGGTGTACAACTTGATAAACATACGCCTCGTGAAACATTCAATATAATCAAGCTACTTAGCATATCCATCACCCCAAATAGTTGCCATTTTTCCTAAAGTTTCTTAACCTTTTTATTTTGTTAATTTAAAATGTATGTATATATATACATATGTATAAGTATATATGTGTATACTTTTATATGTACATGTATATTTATCTGAATCATAATGCATAAAAAGGGCCTACTCAGCACATAGTAAGCACTTGGTAAATGGAAGCTGTTATGCTTTTATTATTGTTATTAGTAAGTAAAATTCAACCTTTACATTGGAAATATTAGCAAATGTTTATATGGTGTTTACTATGTTCCAGGCACTTTCTAAATGCTTTCTTTTTTTTAATAATATGTTTTATTGATTATTCTATTACAGTTGTCCCATTTCCCCCCTTTATTCCCCTCTGCCCTGCAC
>PVKM010008618.1:0-38617 GCA_004027735.1 Carollia perspicillata
TGAAAAAATGTATTGCCTGTTCATGCTATAGGTTGTTTTCTGAAAATAACCATATGCTGAACTGTTCTTTTACTGACAAATAATAGAGAAAATCTACAGATTTATTTTTATTATGCTTTGGTATACTTGCATAATTAACTTAAAATTGTATGATGCGATCATGGTATAAAAACAGTGGACAATTCCAGAAAAAGAACTTTAAGAAAAAGATATGCAAAATAGACTCTTGAGGGAACCTCTAGGTTTAACTTGACAGTTTGTTTACACCAGTAAATTCCTATCTAGTTATTGCTTGACCTTGGGAATGCCCTATTAGCTCACTATTTAAATCTAAATAGTGAAGTATCAGAATCAACAGTAGTTTTTCTTTCCGAACATAAAACACTTCCAAACTACCTACATCGTAGTGTTTGCCACAGGCAAATGATGTGACCTGTGATTCACCAGACTGTTAAAAAAAAAAAAAGCCACAATCCCCAAGACAGAAGAAAACTAAACATCTGGGGGAAATCTAGGACCCAAAGATGGATTATACAATGTGGTGACAGGTGGTGCAAAGAACTATTAAGCTGATTTTAATATAAAGGGCAAATATCTCCAATTCCATTTCTTTCAGTAAATTCCTTTAAGCAGGTGCAAGGGCAAAGCAGAATAATTTCCCTTGTGTTAAGATTTAAAGAGCTTTTTTCTTCTTAGAATCTTTGAGATGACATTACTGTAATTAAAATATCACTGTATACTATGTTTTATTTTTGTCATTCAAGAGAAATGTAAATAATACATTTCAAAGTAGCTAAATATCTGAAACAACTGTCTACATGCTGACAGATTACATGAAATGAAAATAAACCAGTTTCAATGCAGGACTACTTTTCTCTGTGCAAGGGGTTGAAATTTATATTAAAATAAATCCAAATAATGAAGATGTCTTATGAAAATAGCCTTTAAAAATCAAATGAAACTCCTGGTTCTCAGGCGGGCCATTTTAATTTCTCAAGCTTCAATTTTCTCAGTTGTACAGGACAAATAAGAGAAAATTTGGTCTCTTATTTTAAAATATGGCATAATTTTAAGAGTTTGGATAATTTTCTTAAAAAATATAAATGCTCAGCTTTTTTCATCTTTGGACCCATGGCAGGGAAATAATATAAGGTTAAGTAAGACAGGGGATGAATACCTGACTAAAGTTGAATTCGTAACTCAGTAGATGGAGGTCGAGCTTTAATTACCTGTGATCAATGAAAACTCTGAGGTTAATAGACCCCAAAATATTGTCTGGATACTTAAATGCTGGGACTATATTTCTTTACATTTTTAGTACTTACAAACATGTTTTTTATTAAAATTTTTATCTATGCCATGCCAAACTTAGACTATGGCCAATACCAACAGAGGTCTGCTATACTTACCTAATCTTTTGCAGATTCACACGCTGATATGGAAGACTTCAGTGAGTAAAAAAGTCTTAATATTCATTAAAAATATATTTCAATATATTTTTCTAAGATTTATTTCTCAATTCTTTCTGCAAGAATTTGAGGACAAAAGGCACATTATATAGAATAATTTAATTTCACATCTGAAACAAAACACTTCTCAAATTATTTTTAAATGATTGTGTATTTTCTTTATTCCAGAAGTCCATTAAGCCAAGTAGTCTAATTTATATATCATATAATCTTATATTAACTTGCACCCATTACATAACAGGGTAATTATCAATGCAGTGTTGTATTTGTTACCTGTGTGTTCCTAATATGTGCCACAGTTTGGGCTTCAGAAATACTGCTTGCCACATTGAAAATTCTCTACATACATGTTTCTGAAAGAGCACACATCTGCTTCACCACATATTTTCTATCAATATATTCTCCTAGGAAGCCAAAAAAGAATTTTGCACATGTATTTGTAAATATTAAATTTTAAAACAGTGTAGTTCTCTGGTTCTAAGATATTTTAAGACAGGCTAATAGTAATTTGAGGGTTGGTTCAGCTGCTTGTATATTCAAATCATCAGAAAATTCTCTCAAAGGAAACTATAATGAATCTGATCTTTGTTTCACTCTTATATAGCTTCTCATCTCACAACCTTAGGAACTCTTAGTGAGAATGAGAAAGTTACTATTCATTGAAGATGATTAGTAGAGCACTGTGAATCCTTTGAGTGAACAAGACAGCAGTGTTTGGTGGTACTTAAACTGCTGAGACACAAGATGAGAATGGGGCACTGGAAATATTGCAAGACACATCCCCTTTCCTTTAAAATTAGTGTTTCCTTTACATTCCAGAGAAGTCATTACATTCTATGTTAATATAATAAAATGTTGTACTATTTCATCTATTTTTATAACCACAAAGAATATGCACTTTTTTTATTTGACAATACCATGCCAAAGTAAGTAGTATATTCAGTGAAGGAAAAGAAAGAAAAAAAAGAGAAACACTTTACAATGTGGCCTATCCACTATCTTTTCTCTAGCCCTCACATTACTCTATATCTTTCTTTATTTCCTTCTTTTCCTTTTATTTTCATGTTCTTTTTCCATAACTCTTGAATAAAACATAGAAAAATATGGTCTCTATCTTCAAAGTATCTACTTAGTACTCAGCAGAGAAAGCAGAAAGTCAATTAAAATACACTGCAGTGAGCTTTGTGATAGGGTAGAAGATGGGCTATAAACAGTGTCATCCAAACCTAGAAAGAAGGGCACCACCAAATAAGACCTGAGGGGCTTATCGGAACCAGGTAAACAGAAGAGTGTGGGCATTCTGGGTACTGAAAGAAGTTTACTATGGTGTAACGATACAGATGAAGCTTTGGCAGAGCCTGACAGCTGTGCACAAAGATTAATTCTGCCTTCTTCCTGGATGTTTCCCAATGCTGTATTTCCCAGCTTCTTGCCTTTACATTTACATGTAGTCATATGATACTTTCCCACCAATAGAAGGTGATCAGAAATTGTGTGTACCACTTCTGAACCAAGGTCCGCTCCCTCTTGTCCTTTGTCATTTAGGTACAAAAACTTACAAGTCCCAGAAAAGGCAGAGCCACAGTTTGGGAGAACTAAGTTTCTTGAGGTACTGTTAGGAGAATGGTCTACATACAAGAACGCCTTCATGGACAATTAGCTAAACAAAAACTACACCTCCATTGTGTCTGAGCCATTGCACAATTGACCTACCTTAGCCAAATGGTGGGAGGTCTTTCAGGCTAGGAAAGAGTTTGATCTTTATCTTAATGGCCACTGAAAGCATGTAAGCTGGGAAAAGCCAAGATCACAAAACCCGTTATCTTCAATTAGCTCTATCACTGATAAAGAAATAATCATTGTTTCTAATAAGTTAGGTAGTTTCCCACCAGTTCCTTCTCCTCTCACATGATGAATAATATGTGGCATGATTTACTCAGATACTTCTGGTAAATTCCAGCCTTGATACAATAACCATAAATGTCTAGAGCTTTAAAGGACACAATAGATCTTGACTCAAAATCATTCATTGCACAGAACAGGAAGGCTCATAGCAGTGAGGTGCTTACCCAAGGTCACCTGGGCAAGGCAAGAGCAGAGATGGACACCAGAACTGCAGCCAAATCTCTCGCTCTCACTCTGAGACTATTTTCACCATACCAGGCTGTTTAATTCCTTTAACCCCAGTGTTTGCAACAGATTGGATTACTCTGGGGACATGAATTGAAGAAATTCACCGTGGAAAAGTTACAATTTTGGCAAAAATATTTTGCTTTTAAACTTGGAACCATTTGTATGCTCATATAAGAACTATAGAAGAAGTATGAGTTTCCTCTACCTGTGTTTAGTTGGTGTTGTGTTGGGCTAAAATAAATAAAATACTTAACAGTTTACACCTATTTCTTTAGAAGAAACATCTCCCTCAGTTAAAGAGATTTTTGACTACAATTTTCTGTCTTTGTTTTATAATTTTATGTTTTTATAATCTGAAACTCCCTATATATTCTTTTCTGAACTCATTTTCTTGTCTTGAAGGTAGTTGCCACAGTGACTAAATCATTAATAGAATATCTGACTATACTGCACTTACTTATATTGGCATTTTCTTAGCTATCAAATATTAAGAAATAAAGATCATAAAGAGGACTGTGTCAAGAAAGTTGATTTTATTTTTTGTGGGGTAACTAAGCCTGTGGCTGTTGGTGGTGAAAGATGATAAAAATGTGTCTATCAACAAATATGAATATAGAAAGTTGCATCTATCAAATAAAAATGGAGAAACAGAGTAACTGACAAACCAGGAAATGAGAACTATAATGAAGCATATAATGGCACATATTAAGAAAGTACTACCCAGTATGGACATTTATCTCTATTGATATTTAGTGTCAGTATGGATCCAAAAAATAGAAAATGATCTTAATACCTAATGTCAAGCTGGTAATTAATGGAAATAATATAAGTTAAAACTTGCAAATCACACACTTGCATTTACCTCTATATCCTGTAATACCTAAAAAAACAAAAGCATAATCTATATATTATATTAAGTAAATAAATCAGTCACTACTAAAATATGAGGGAAGACCCACAAAAGAACCAGAATTATATTCTGTAGGGTGGGCTCCTTGTAGTTCAGTCTTCCAGCACTGAGTGTTCTAGAAACCCATCTATATAAGTATATCAGCTGGCATTGTTGTGAGAGGCTACTTTTGGCTTCAGTGAATTTTTTGAAGACTCTTTCCACATGTTTGCCCATTTCATAATGAGTGATTTATGAGTGCACCTGCTCACACCTCACTGAGTGTTCAGCAGTTTTTGTCCACAAAAGACATGACCTCTCTGCTCCACCCTCCCTATTCACCCAATTTTGCCCTGAGCAACATTTTTGTTTGTTTGTCTCCCAGATGAAAAGAGTTTTCAAAGGGAAACATTTTGCTGATGCGGAAGAAGTGAAACAAAAAACAGTAGAAGCACTAAAAGACATCAAAATCAAAACTCTTTAGAGGAGTGGAAAAAATGTTTAAATGGATTTATTTCATCAAATGCAGGGTACTTTGAAGGTGACTGAAGTGTAAACATGTAAGAATAAATCCACAATTTTTTAAAGTAAATTCTGGGTTTTTTTGGTGTTCCCCCTTGTAAAATATCAGTATGGGTGGATATTTTATTCAAATGTAGAAATCATTTCAAAGTACATTTAAAATATTAACTGAACCTGGATTTTAACATTGTATGACTCTTACTGATAAGTTCAAAAATAGATTATATTCATCTAGACTTAGTGAATGTTTTGCAAATGAATACTCATATTATATTGGGGATGGTAAATGATATTAGTGATATATGTGACAGCCAAACCTGAGAGAAATGCAAATGCACAGTGATTGGGAGATGTAAGAACTGAAGGAAGAGAGGAAGCATCCAAAGTAGTTCTAACGTTGGGCAAGAAACTTATCTGTGCTTCTTTTCTTTATCTCTAAACTGGACATAATCATAATTTTCTTACCAGTTTTATCTGAGTATTAGAATTTTTACATATACACACATACATTAAACATATGCCTGCTCTTGTATCTGGTACATGGTAGGCATCTAAAACATAATAGTTTTATAGCCATTATTATTATTACTATACATTATTATTAATGTATATTACTAATAAATTACTAATAATTATATTGCTATTATATCATTACTATTATATTACACTATTACTATTTATTACCATTACCATTTGTATTTTATTGTAGCTGGTATTACTAGTACTTACTGTTATTAATATCCTCACATTAAGTTGGTCAAAGTTCCCAATGAGTATATCAAAACATTGTTTCTTTGAGAATTAATCAAGTGGTGAGTGATGATAATGAATATTTAACTAAATGGTTATTACTTAAAGAGATATGGATTTGTAATTATATCCTGCATTTATGTGTATGTAAATATACACACATACAAACACATATAATATACAATTACATATAATATATAATTATTATTAGATGGAAATACAAATATTCTTATTTTTCTACTAGAATTAAAATAAATGACATTATGCCACGAAGCATGATGACCAGTCACTTGCTTATTTCATAAGGAACAAGATAATTGCCATAGCTGTTATCCGGAGTTTTGGCACCTTTTGTCCAAGCTGTGTGAAAGTGCTCTTCATCTAACGACAATAAATAAAGAAGGTAGTTAGCTAAGAAAAAGAAACACTTTAAGAGTATGATTTCATTGTGACCCTGAAGAACATTGGACAGAAAGTTCAGGATAATCTATAAAAAACTGGGTGAAGGGAGGGGGTTGGTGAAAGGGGCCTTGGGGCCAGGGGTTCATGTGAACCCGTGTGGAAAAATGATCAGTGCTGGAGAAGGTTAAATTCTCAGTCCCCGAAGTCTTGCTGTTGTGGCGACAGACCAACAAAGTTAATGAAAGAAAAGAGCACTGACAACTCCTGCTGCTTTGACAGGAGCTTGCCACCTCATCACTGGCCAGATTCTTACAACCAAAAAAAAAAAAGGAAGAAGAAGAAGAAGAAGGATACTCCAGCCAAAGAAAAGAGTAAGAGCTAGAGTGAATCATCTAAGCAAGACATTGCCGGTACTGGGCAAAGATCAAATTAATAATCAAACAAAAGAATTGGACAAGAAATAGCTGAGCCAAGAGCTAAGACCACAGGCTAGAGATCTATCCAAACCCTAGGCAGGAGTCATGGAAAGAAGTTAAATCCCTAGTCCTCCCTGCTGAACAGGAAAAAGTAAATGAAGTGACACCATCTGCTCACTTTCCCAGAAGAGAGAGTTGCAACTCCTCATGGTTAGCAGTGCAAACATTTTCAAAAGCATTACTCTAATTACAAATGATTAGAAATGATTCCTAGAAGTGAAGACTTAACTCACAGTGTGCCTAACTAATGAACATTTTCTGCACATCTCACTACACTATAATCTGGCTTCAAAAGCCCTGGCTACAGATGGTTTCTGGGCTGTTAAAATAATCCTCTTAAAGACAATAAGTTGCTTCACTTTTTTTCTCTAAGCACACAAATTTGCATGGTTTTTAAAAGCATAGCAAGAAATCACTGAAGTTTTTCAGTACTAGTAGATACATTGTTTTGTTTTTATTTTAGTTGATGGTACATATGTGGGTGTGCTTGTGTTTCTGTGTGCAAGCCAAATTGAGGGGAAGGAGTATAGGTCAACTAAAATAAATGTCTAAAGTTCCATTTGTAATGATACTTTTTATGGAGATACACACCACATCAAGTGTTGGTGAAAAAGTGGAGTAACTGGAATGCTGGTGGATTGCTGATGGATGTAAATATGGAAAGCTGCTTGGTACTAATTATCACAGCTGAACATAAACCAACCCTGTGACCCTGTAGTTAAGTAACTCAGATATAAAAAACCAAAATACATATGTATATATACATCAAAATATGTGTGTCAGGAGTGTTTTAGCATCATCAACCAAACTGGGAACAATACCAACAGTAGAGAGGACAAATAACTTGTGGTGTACTCTTACAATAGAATACTCTCCTGCATGGATTGACAAACTGGGACCCATGAATGAAACCTGGCCACCATTTAATTTTGTAAATAATGTTTTATTAGAACACAGATATTTCTATTTGTTTACATGTTCTTTATATCTGTTCTTGAGCTGTATCACACTACAATGGTAGAGTTGAGTAGTTGCAAAAGAGATCATATGTCCCTCAAATATTTACCTTTGCTAGAAAAGGTTTGCTGACCACTACTCTCCAGCAAGAAAAACAAATAGACTGTTACTATAGTTAATGACTTGGATAAATCTCTAAAATAAAATATTGAGTGAAAGCAGAGAGACAAACTAGAAAACTTACTGTTTGATTACATTTACATAAAATTCAAAAGCATGCAAACTT
The DNA here is from genome assembly GCA_004027735.1 of Carollia perspicillata. Lineage (NCBI taxonomy): Eukaryota > Metazoa > Chordata > Mammalia > Chiroptera > Phyllostomidae > Carollia > Carollia perspicillata. Next base: position 7,885 of record PVKM010008618.1, read on the forward strand.
AATCTATGATAAAAGATGTTAGAAAAATGGTTAATTTTGTTGGGGAGAGTTAAGGTCTAGAAGGAAGCATGATGAAAACTTTTGGTTCTGTCTCCATGGTGAATGATGATTTTATGGATATGGTTATTTGTAAAAATTCACTTACAATTAGTAAATTTTTCTTTATATTATATTTCAATAAAATTTTGCTTAGAAAATAAAAAAGTTTAAGCAAATGTGAAAAATGGAGTCAATATCATGTTTGTTGCCAGTTATTGTCCCCATATAGTGTTCTTTGTGCATAAGATAGCAAATAAATGTTAAGTCAAATCAACAGAACAACTACATGCAAAAAACTGAAACTAGACCACTAACTTACACCATACACCAAAATAAACTCAAGATGGATAAAAGACTTAAATACAAGATGTGATAGCATAAAAGTCCTAGAGGAGAACATAGGGAAATTTCAGATATCCCATGCATCAGTATTTTCACTGATACATCACCTAGGGCAAGGCATATAAAGGAAAGAATAAACAAATGGGACTACAATCAAACTGAAAAGCTTCTGCAGGGGTGAAAAAAACAGCAACAATATGAACAGAGAACCAACCATATGGGAAGACATATTTGTGAATAATACCTCAGACAAGGGTTTGATCTCCAAAATATATAAAGAAATTACACAACTCCAGGAAGACAAGCAACCCAATTAAAAACTGGGCAAAAGACACTTTTCTGAGGAGGACATACAGAGGGCCCAGATATGGAAGAATGCTCAACATCACTGACCATGAGAGAGATGCAAATTAAAACCACAATGAGACACAACTTCACACTGGTCAGAATGGCCATCATAATAAGTCGACAAGCAAGTGCTGGTGATATTGTGGAGAAAAGGGAACCCTAGTACAGTGTTGGTGAGAATGCAGACTGGTTTCCACAGCCACTGTGGAAAACAGTATGGAATTTTCTCAGAAAACTACAAATGGAACTGCCTTTTGACCCAGCAATTCCTCTGCTGGGATTATACCCTAGGGACCCTGAAACACCAATTCAAAAGAAACTATGAATCCTAATGTTCCTAACAGCACAATTTACAATAGCCACATGCTGGAAGCAACCTAAGTGCCCATCAGTAAATGAATGGATCAAAAAACTATGGTACATTTACACAATGGAATACTATGCAGCAGAAAGAAAGAAAGACCTCTTACCTTTTGTAACAACATAGATGAAACTGGAGAGTCTTATGCTGAGTGAAATAAGACCAAAGGTGAAAGACAAATACCATATGATTTCACCTATAAGTGGAACCTAATCAACAAAACAAACAAAAAAGCAAAATATAACCAGAGACATGGAAATAGAGAATAAACTGACAGTAACCAGAGGGGACAGGAGAGAGGGATAACAGAGGAAAGAAGGGGAAGGGACATCAAGGAACATGTGTAAAGGACCCATGGAAAAAGCCAAAGGGGGTTAAGATTGAGGGTGGGAGGTCAGGGTCAGTGGGGAGGGGAGGAGCACTGGGGAGGAAAATGGAGACAACTGTACTTGAACAACAATAAAAAGAAAGAAAAAAAGAACCTGAAACGCCAATTCAAAAGAACCTATGCACCCCTATATTCATAGCAGCAGCATCTACAATAGCCAAGTGCTTGAAGCAGCCTAAGGGCCCATCAGTAAATGAGTGGATCAAACAACTGTGGTACATTTACACAATCGAATACTATGCAGGAGAAAGAAAGAAGGAACTCCTTCCCTTCCTGACAGAATGGATGGAACTGGAGATCATTATGCTAAGTGAAATAAGCCTGGTGGTGAAAGACAAATACCTTATGATCTCACCTATTAGTGGAACCTAGTCAACAAAACAAAGAGCAAAATAGGACCAGAGACATGGAAATAAAGAACAGACTGGCCATGACCAGAGGGGAGGGGGTAAGGGTATGACAGGAGAAAGAAGGGGAAGGGATATGTCAAGGAACATGAGGACTCATGTGTACTGACAATGGGGTGGGGTATGACTGGGGTCCAGGGATAGGGACAGCAATGGAGAAAAAGTGGGACAACTGTAACTGAATAACAATAAAAAAAAAATTTTTAAAGAAAAGAAAACCATAGACATTAAGGATACATTATATTTTAAAGTCAGTAGTCCTACACATGAAAACAAACACATTATCCTATGTACCTCTATAAAATCAAATGTATATATGTTACTTTTTTATTACAAATAATTATTGAGATTATATACCTGTTTGCTAAACAACATACAAAATCACTCTCCAATGTGTTTAATCATAACATTTCTACAAGAAAATTCATATGAGCAATGACCATAAAAACATGTTGTTTTGAAGTTGTTCTTATCCATCTGTTTCTCTGTTTAGCCATTGAGAATATTTAGAGCTACTTAAATTTTTTTCTTTCTCAGAATTAATTAAAAGAAACCTTAATATTTAATATGAATGTCCCACTTTTACTCTTCATTTTGACCACATGAGTGTATCATTGACATTTTTCAGGTACATATGTACATTAAAAAAACTAAAATCCCTACCTGTCAGAGATCAGACTTATGGGGAAGACAAACATGAAAATTAACTATTAGTAGTATAATGGTTGCTACAATAGGTGTCTATATTAAGCACCAGAAAGAATGCAATCAACTGTACATATACATGTCAGGGTGAAGAGGCCTGAGAAGTTTCAGAGTAGGTGACCAATGTGCTCTTGCTTCCAAGGTAAGATTCAAAGAAAATTACTAAATAGATCATTGTTTAGTGATAATGACTTTGAAACCACTCCATTGTTGTAGTAAAATTATAGCAGCCTAACAAAAAACAGATGAATCAACTAACAGACATGTACAATTTAGGTAATAAAACCATGAAACAAGGAAAGGAATAAGTAATGGGAAGTATTTGTACAATGGATGGCTCTTCTCCATCCATTGGGGAAGTTTTGTTTTTCTCAAGAAACATCAATATTAACTGGGAATTAGTAAGTGTTATGTCAGTAGCTCAACATTTTTTTCTTTTGAAAATCACTTTTATAGTGATCAATTTTACGACAGAATGATTAGATAATCCCATATATTTACCAGAAAATTATGTGAAATGAAGAAGCAAATGAAAACAAAGGGAGGAAAAAAGGACCAGGAAATGAAGGGCATTATGTTTCCTTTTACTTGCCCTGCTACTATACACATTTTTTAAAGTCCCACAGTAGTGGATAAGTGAAGATGAGTATTTTCTCCTCCTCTTCTGGAAGGTTTGAAATCAGTGAAAACTTACACACACACACACACACACACACACACACACACACACACTGAAAGGAAGTGGGTAGAGATTGAGTGTGTGAGGAATAAAAAATAGACTTTTGAACCTAAACTATAGTCATACCAAAGGCCCCCAAAATGCAAATGTTTTAATATATTCAGCATGATGGGAGGACATTTTTGAGCATTTAAATGGTTAAAGAGTTAGGTGACATTGATGTTAGGCAGTAACATTCAATATTTGTAGGTGCTTAAATAGGAAAACCTTTCTATTAAGAGTGATTTTTATTGTAAATCATTTTCTGAGTTTTTCAGAGATTCCAAACAGTGAAACAAATGCAAGATGCTTGTATCATCATCAATCAACTGATTAAAAATAATATTTATAATTCATTTATTATATAAAATCCATGACTATGCAATATAAAATACGATCTAATCATCTTGTCCAAGGAATCAATAATTGAAATGTGTTGGGACTTAACTCTCACAACATCTAGAAGGATGAATGTTAATAAGCCATGAACAGGAGGTTTCCTCTTCACGAGCCAGAGGTTTTGAGAGTAAAAGGTTTCCAATGGTAGTAAGTGTTTTGCAAGCTTATCTTTTTTAGGGTTACTTGAAAGGATGAGACAACTGCAACAATAAAAAACAAATAATAAAAGCCAGTTTGTACAAAATGACTTGTATTTTGAGTGACATTCATCATGACAAGCTTACTTCAGAATTAGCCCTCATTCTCCTTGTGTATTCTTCACATTCAATTTGTCCTGAACTGGGACTGGGAATGAAAAATTTTATGGTATTAATGAAGTGCAACAGATGGATTTGGGAGAAAGAGCGCACAGTCTGAAGGTGAAGTAGATATTCACTAAACTTGAAAGCAGATATGTTCTATATCTTTCATCTGTAAACATTGTAAAGTAATATAGAGATTTGGAAACATTCGGATTCAAACATAAATTAATTTGGCTTGTCAGATATACTGCCACAATGATTTTTATTAAGACCTTATGTGAGTCTTAGAAGAAACAGCTCTCCTACTGATAACAGCTTTACCAAGATGCATTTAATGATCTGAATCTCACTGAAGAATGTTTATAGCAACTTGACACAAAGGGGAAGTCTACCATGAACTCTTATTTTAGTTCGCTATCAAGAGAGAATCACTAAACTTCTATTCCCCAGAATTCCATGAAGAACAGATGTTTCTGTTACCTCATGCATTATTGCCCTAGTCCCTCCACAATGCTTGGAAGAATGAACCAAAGAAAGGCCTGGATAGAATTATATGATCTAAAATGTATCTTAGAAAATCAAGTGTTCTAGTAAGCTAGGTTTGAAAATATCTGCCATATGTTTTCACCGTAGATTGAAAAATCAACATTTAACAAGACTGAAAATGAAAGATAAAGGACCAAAGCATTAAGACCTGTGCCAGGTTTGTAATTTCTTTTACAGAGAAAATGAATTAACTGTCACAACCCAGATGGATGAGCATAAGGCTAAATAATCTCCAAGCAGTGAGCAAGTCTTGAGGGAGGGCCTCTCCTACCCTGTCCCATGCATCAAGAGAAACTTCTGTCTAGATTTACACTTAGCAAGGACCTCACCTGCCCTTTACTGACCCCTTCCAATAGGCTCTGTCAGTTTTAAGGGGAGTACAACAAGACATTATACTGTATGACTATTTATTAGCTCCTCCAGATTTCTAGGTCTCCTTAAATAATAAAAATCATAGTTGTAATCATAATTATAACATGTAGCTTTTTACTACAATTTCTTTGATCCAAACTCTTGGTTTCACACTAAACTCAGATTTGATTATGCATGTACTGCTTGTCAAATGTGGCGGGTAGAGCAGTGACCACGGAAGCTTATATTCTAGAGGAGGAGACATACAAATGAGAGAATGGATAAAGAAAGGTCTGGTAATATGAGTGGTGAAGGCAACAAAAGTAGGTGATGCTGCTAGGTATTGAGAGCAATTGGATTGGAGGGGAGGAGTACTGCTCTGGCTAGATCGTTTTAAAGACCAGATACAGAAATTAGGTCATTTCTATTTGATGAGAAGGGGGAAGTCAAGGACTGATCAGGCTAAGATAAAATTAAACAAAGGAAAAACCATGAAAAAACCCTGGGGTAGTTCCATGCTTAGGTGCACCAAAGATAAACAGGTAGCCAGTGAGTGCAGAAAGCCCAGAGCATCTTGTATTATATTAAATCAGAGGAATAAGAAAGTCACATTATGAAGAGATTTTAGGCCTGAAATTCAAAATCTGATGAAGCTACTGATGGATTCTATGCTCAGGTATGACTTGATGTAATTTCTCTCTCTAACTGCATGTGAATAATTAACTGTAAAGGAAGCAAAGCAAGTGTGTGTTGGAGGCCAGGTGACTGATATTGCAGGCTTGTTCTGTAGGGAGAATGGATAGGATGCAATCTAGAAGGAAAGCTAGTAAGACTTACTGATCAGTTGATTGTAGGAGCCGACATGTCTCAAGAGTTCATGTACTTTTTGTATTTCTCTATGTAATCCAAGACAAAAGGTAACGAAGTTTAAAATTTTGTTTTCAGTGAATGAAACAAAGGAAAATTTTTAACATTGTAATTACATGAAAGTCTTCTCCAGTTAAGAGAATCTGATTAATAAAAACAAAGAGCAGTCTATATAAGTGAAGAAAACAATCTTTCATTTTCCAGATATATTTGTTCCTAGTAAGAACATATATTCAAACAAATCTCAGGAATAATACAATAACCAATGGAAACAATATAAGCAAGGTTAGTGACACTGGCTAGTTCTAACAATAATAGAGAGAATTCTCCAGGAATTTCAACAATTGAAAATGAACAGAATAACTGATGATATTTTTCTATATTAGTATAATTTTTGAAGATATCTCAAACAATGATTTATTTAAAAAGGGAAAAAAGGGGTTAGCAGTTAAATGTGGGGTGCACATAGACCACTGTGGGTGGATGAGGTGGAGAAGAAAGAAAATCAGGGAAAGTTGCATTTTTCTTTCTTGGGGAAAAAATAGATATTAATTAGGTGTTTTTTAATTTTTTATTATTTCTCATTGTAATAGTATAACATATTTAGGATTATTAGTTTTGTAAAAGATTTTTACACAAAAAACTTTTAATATCTATAGACATTGTCTTACTTTTCACTCGTTTAAACACAGTTTTACGAAATAAAAACAATAAACAATAAAAAAGAAAATTAGCAAAAACACATGCACACACTACAGTTTTAAGCTTCATTTTTTACCCCTAGGTCTAGAAAGAGCTAGTACATAGCTTTTAACTTAGGGTCCTATGAGCTTAATATTTAAACATCAATTTCTTGAGTAGTAAAATCTAAAAAATTATTATTTGGGAAGTAATTGGTGTTTTCAAACATTTAGCCTTTCCATTCTATTAATAAATTTAAGGAAAATAAGAGGTCTATCCAGAGGGTATCCAGCCATGTAATATGGAAAATAGAGATGCATATTGAAGAAGGTACAGGATACAAGGAACATTGCACATAGGACAACGATGCCCTTTCAAAGTAGGCACCTTGGGACCTCACACAGTTCTCCCAGTCAACCTATTGTATTTTCCTGAATCTCATCGAGAGCCTGAAATCTCTTCCCTTTCAAAGGTGACTTTAGTTTTGGGAAAATCTAGAAGTCACAGGACACCAAATATGGCTTGTAGGGGGGCTGAGTTACTTGAGTGATTTGACGTTTCACCAAAAATCTCTGCATGAAATATGATGCATGGGTGGGTGTGTTGTCTGATGAAACTGCCCATCACCGATTGCCAATAGCTCAGACCTTTTGAATCATTGGAATAGTTTCTGCAGGAGAATGATCAAGCTTAAGGAAAAATTTGATGCAGATTTGTTGGTCTGCTCACTCAGTTATTTTGAATGTTGTGGCCACACAGTTCACATGCTTATTTGATGGCATCTACAGACCCCACTGACTAGTACAGTGAGGTTGTCATTGTTCATGCATGTGCATTCCAGTCCATTCTCCTAGACATCAATGTCTCACAAACTGTTTTTGTCATATTAATGGCTGGATTTTTTTCTGGACAGATCTCTTCATATTTTAGCAAGAAAGTGAAATTGAACAACAATTATTTATAAAACCATAAAAAAGATTCAAAGTACAGCATGTTCCAAGAATGAACTATAAATACTTTTGTCATTATAAGTTCTCCTTTGCTAAATCTCAACTCTTGCTCTCTATCTTCTACTGGTTGAATAAATGAAAGACATATTTAGCACTGTCTGTAGCAACCACATTCTCATGCTCTCAAGAAAGCACGTGTGACAATACATAACAAAGTTATAAAAGTAAAAATAATAAAAACTTGGTGTAAGAATTTATATCTATCCTGGGATAGCTGGAATAAGAAGATTGCAGACACTTTTGTTTAGTTTTACGGAAGTGTATAAAGTAAATAAAATACCTCTGGGTATCTTGGATTAAAATTTAAAAAAATGACCTACATTTAAAAGAGAAAAATAAGTGTGCATCCTAAAAAACCCTTAAATTCCACCATAAGAAGCCTTTATCCATTCATTGTTGTGAATTACACACTTTTTATGTACTCTTTACTTTACATTCATAAATTCCAAGTTTGAAATGAGAGAAAAATAAGAGAATGTTTAGATATGACAAAACGTGAGAATTTGGATGATTTTTATTTAAATAGAGTATTAGCAGCACAAGATGTTTTGAGAATTATTAATCATCTTGCAAACCCTTGTTAGAGATAGTTGACACTCATTAGTAGATTTTTTGCCACTATCAAAGCTAAATTATCAGTGACGGTAAAGCCAACTGGGATCTCTGTAAAGGAACACAGGTGGGACTTGTCTCTAGCAAAATGCAGTATGCTCTTCGAAAGGTAGGGGTCCTTCCAAAGGGGATTATATCTTGCCAAAAAGCTCATTTGTACGAGCTTCCCCCCTCACAAGCTCCCCAGCAACTTTCCTCTTTGCTTGGCACCACACAGCATCAACATGTGACGTTTTGGACTGGTTGATTGAGTTCATTGAACATAAAGCCTTGGCAGTGGCAATTATCCTGGCAGTGGTGGAAGCCAGGAAACACATACCAGTAAATGGATCTCATTTTGATCACTGTACATAAGGTTTGCTTGATTTAGCCCATATTATACTAAGCTCCAACCTGACAGCAAGACTCTGCACTGAGTTGCCATGCTCATCAAAAGTGCTGAGGTTGAACTTTGATTACATTGCCAACATATGGTTTTCTGTAACTTCCTTTTTAATTTATTTTTTCTTCTACTTTTGTTTTTTTGTTAAGATTCAATTATAAAGTTGAACAGGTTCAACTTTGTTTAATTTTTAGAAACTGTAAAATACTACAACTGTTTCAATTTAATCTTAAGATACCTTTAACAGAATTTTAAAATAGAGTTAAAAGATCATTATTCTGAAATAGATAAGTAGAGTTCTTGCTCCAGTAACTTTTCATGTAGTCTTAATATTTTTTGCCTATACTCATTTTTCCTTGAAGATAGTAGCACATGTTCTTCATTTAGTTGGGTTAATATAGTTAAAATACTTAAACTGAACATAATACATACTCAAGAGCTACTAGTTTTTGCTTTTGTTTTAACTAATTACATATTAGTTTATTTATTAATGTTTGTCTCAACCTTAAACTAAGATCCACCTGTGGTCATTTGCCATTTACTTGTATTCAGAGTGACTGGCAAATATATTGTGCGCAACCATATCTGTCAACCTATAGCAAATCATCATCATCATCATCATCATCATCATCATCAACTGTTATGAAAAATACTGCACTATTATTACTGTGAAAATTATGCTTTAATAATAAACTTCAAAAAAAAGGAATAGTCCCTAATAGAGTGCATATTTACTAAATGCAGGCTAGAAATTGGAGGTATAAAGATGGGAAATGACTTAGGAACTCTACAACTTTGCACACTGATCAGAAAGAGAGACAAACAAAGGCAGACACATAGTTGCAACATGATATTACAGGTTTTAATTAAATGTCATAACCAATTTTTAATTTGTTCTGAGAGTTGTAAACAAAAATTTCACAGATTTTATTTTCCACTTTGAGACACAGAAAAACTTCCCCCAAAAAACCTTTGTTCAATATCTATTATATACCTGGTACCATAGTCAAAAATTTATAGTGTTCATCTGTATACTATACCAAATAAATGTTACTATAGCTTTTGTTTGTTTATTTTTATTAAATTTGTGGGAGGGACATTGGTTGATAGGATCATTTAGGTTTCAAGTGTACATTTCTATAATACACGGTCTGTATATTGCATTGTGTTCCCACCACCCAAAGTCAAATCATCTTCTGTCACCATATGTTTGGACATATTTGACTCTCTTTACTTTATATCACCTTCTATGCCCTTCCCTCTGGTAGCCACTATACTGTCTTTTCTTTGTCTATGAGTTTTAGTTTTATATCCCACATATGAGTGAAATTATATAGTTCTTACATTTTTCTGACTGACTTATTTTGTTTAGCATGATATTCTCAAGGTACATCTATGTTGTTGCAAAGGCAGTATTTCATTTTTTCTTATGGTTGAGTAGTAGTATTCCGTAGTATATGTGTACCAGTTCTTCTTTATCAAATCTATCAAATGACACTTTTGTTATCTCTATGTCTTGGCCATTGTGAAGATAGGGGTGCATATATCTTTGTGAATGAATGTTTTTTGGGTTTTCCATGTAGATATCTAGAAGAAGGATTTCTGGGTCATATGGCAATTCTATACTTAATTTTTGAGGAACCACCATAGTTTTCCATAGTGGTTATACCAGTTTACAGTCCCACCTGCAGTGAATGGAGGTTTCTTTTTTCCACAACCTCTCCAACATATTATTACCTGTTTTGTTAATCATAACCATTTTAACAGGTATGAGGTGGTAGCTCATTGTAGTTTTAATTTGCATTTCCCTAATAGCTAGTACATTTGTACATCATTTTTTACATATCAGTTGGCTCTTTGTATCTTGGGAGAGGTGTTTGTTCAGGTCCTCTGTCCATTTTTTAATTGGATTGTTTGGTGTTGATTTTTATCAATTCTTTATATTTTTTGGATAATAACCTTTTGTTGAAGTTGTTGTTTGCAAATATCATCTCCCATTTGGTTGGTTTCCTTTTCTTGGCTTGTTTTTTTGTTTGTTTGTTGCCGTGCAGAAGCTTTTTAGTTTGATATAGTACCATTTCTTTATTTTTGCCTTTGCTTCCTTTGCCTTTTAGGTCAAATTCATAAAATCTTCTATAACATAATTGTCCAAAAATTAAACAGCTAGGTTTTCTTCTACATAATTTATTGTTTCAGATTTATATTTGGGTCTTTGATCCATTTTGAATTGATTTTTGTACATGGGGATTAACTTTAATCTAGTTTCATTCTTTTCACTTGTCTTTCCAATTTTCCCAGCACCATTTATTGAAGAAACTTACTTTTCTCTATTGTGTGTTTTTGGTTCCTTCATCAGAATTATTTGTCCATATACATGTGTTTTTATTTCTGGCTCTCCATTCTATTCCATTGATCTATGTGTCTGTTCTTCTGCCAATACCTTGTTGTTTGATCATTGTAGTTCTGCAGTATAATTTGAAGTCAGGTAGTGTAATACCACCCGCTTAATTTTTTCCTCAGAATTCCTTTGGTTATTTGGGGTATTTGTTTTTTATTCTATTTCTTTAGAAAATGACATTGGGACTTTGTGAGGGATTGCATTAAATCTGTGTATTGCTTTGGGTAGTATGACCATTTTAATTATGTTGATTCTTCCAATCCATAAACACAAAATATATTCCCACTTCATTGTGATTTTTTAAGTCTCTTTTTAATAATGCTTTCTAGTTTTTAGTATATAAGTCCTTCACATTCTTTGTTGATTCCTAGGTATCTCATTACTTTGGTTGTAATTGCAAAAGGAATTGCTTTTTTAAAAACTGTTGATCAAGTACAGTTGTCTCCATTTTCACCCACCATGGCCCATACCCCACCCTTCCCCGCCTCCCACCCTCGAACCTACCCTCTTGGCTTTGTCCATGTGTCCCAAAAGAGATTGCTTTATTTTCACTTCTATTTCTTGTTTTATTGTTAGTACATAGGAAAACAGTGGATTTTAGTATACTGATTTTGTATCCTGTAAATTTACTCTATTTGTTTATAATTTCTAATCGTTTTTTGGTGAAGCCTTTAGGGTTTTCTGTATATCGAACCATGTCATCTGCAAAAACTGACACTTTTACTTCTTAATTCTCAGTCTGGATTTCTTCTACTTCTTTTTCTTGACAGATTGATCTGGCTAGGCCTTCCAGAACTATACTGAATGGTAGTGGTGGCAGAAGGCATCTCTGTCTTGCTCCTGATTTTGGAGGAAAGGTTTTCAGTTTGTTGCCATTGAGTATGATATTGGCAGAGGGTTTGTCATATATGGCCTTCACTATGAAGAGGTACACTTTCCTATGCCCATTTTATTGTCTTTTCATCATAAATGGATATTATATCTTATTAAATGCTTTTTCTGCATGTATTTACAAGATCATATGATTTTATCTTTTGTTTTGTTAATGTAGTGTATTACATTAATTGATTTTCCTATGTTTAACCTACCTTATGCCCCTGGAATGAACTCCACTTGATCATGATGTATTATGTTTTTAATGTATCATTATATTCAATTTGTTAGTATTTTGTTTAGGGTTTTTGCATCTGTTTTCATCAGAGATATTGGTCTGTAGTTGTGTGTGTGTTATTTTTGTATCAGGGTTATGTTGGCTTCATAATATGGGTTAGGAAGTATCACCTCTTCTTAAATTTTTTGGAACACTTTGAGAAATGTAGGTATCAAATTTTCTTCGAATGTTTGATAGAATTTGCTAGTGAAGCCATCTGGTCCTGGACTTTCTTTTAGAGAGATTTTTGATGTTTATTTTAATTTCCTCGTGGCATATACTCTTTCACAGTATTCTAGTATGATCCTTTGTATATCTGTGATGTCTGTGGTAACTTCTCTTTCATTTCTGATTTTCTTTATATGTGGTCTTTTTTTTTTGTTAGTAAGTCTAATCAGGCTTTTGCCAATTTTATTAATCTTTTCAAAGAACCATTTATTCATTGTATTAATTTTTTGTATAATCTGCTTGTTCTCTGCTTTATTTAATTCTGTTCTATATTTTATTATTTTCTTTCTTCTGCTGGGTTTGGGTTTCTTTTGTCTTTTTCTAGTTCTTTAAGATGTAATGTCAGATTGTTTACTTGGGATTTTTCTTATTTCTTGAGATAGGCCTGTAATGATATAAACTTACCTCTTATACTGCTTTTGCTGCATTCCAGAAGTTTTGATATGTTGTACTGTCATTTTTGTTTTCCCCTACATACAGTTTGATCTCACCTTTAATGTCTTCTTTGGCTCACTCACTTTTTAGTAAGTTGCTGTTTAATCTCCACCTATTTGTGGGTTTCTTTACTTCCATTTTTGAAGTTGATTTCTAATTTCAAAGCATTGCAGTCAGGAAATATGCTTGGTATAATTTCAATCTCCTGGAAATTATTGAGGCTAGCTAGTTTTGTTACCCAACATATGGACCATCCTTGAGAATGCTCCTGTGTTCTAGAGAAGAATGTATAATCTGATGTTCTGGGAAGAACAGCTCTGTAAATGTCAATTATGTCCATTTGATCTAACAAGTCATTTCAGAATGGAGTACTAAGGTTCCCAACTACATTTGTGTTTTTTTTTCAGTTCCTCCCTTTAGTTCTGTTAGTAGCTGCTTTATATATTTTGGTGCTTCCTGAGTGCATAAACACTGAGAAGTGTTATGTCTTCTTGATGTACTGTCCCTTTTATCATTATAAAATAGCCATTTTTGTCTCCTGTTACCTTTGTAAACTTGAAATCTGTTTTGTCATATATAATATGTCTACACCTGCTTTTATTTGGATGTTATTTGTTTGAAGAATCATTATATACCTTTTTACTTTGAATCTAGCTTTGCCTTTACAGCTAAGATGTGTTTCCTGAAGGCAACATAGGGTCAAGTTTTGTTTTTTGAACCAATCTGGTATTCTGTGTCTCTTTATTGGTGAATTCTTTATTGGTAAATTACCTTAATTTACATTTAAGGTAATTATTGATGTATGAGGATTTCCTGTAGACATTATATCTTTTGTTTTCTGGTAACTCTGTGCTTCCTTTGATCTTTTTTTCCTTTGTGTTTCTGTCTGTTGTTTTTCTTGGTGATATTGTGCAATTCTTCCCTCCATTTCTTCTTTTTTAAGATGTGTGTCTCAGTTATTTTCTCTGTGTGTGTGTGTGTGTGTTGTGTATGCTTGGTTACAATTAGGTTTATGTAAAAGAAAGTTTCATATATGCAGTAGTCCTTTTTCTTTTGAATTTATCTAATACCCATCCTCTTTTCAAATTTAGACCTCTACCCCCTCCCATTTTATGTTTTTTTCTCATAAAATTCCTTGTTAATGCTGTAAGTTTGTTGATGAACTTACTCATAGTTTTGTGACCTTTTGTTCTTTGTTTCAGGTAGAATAACCTCCTTAAGTATTTTCTCCAATGGATGTCATCTGGTGATAAATTTTCTCAGCTTCCATATGTCTGAAAGTGTTTATTTCTCCTTCATATTTGAAGGAAAATTTTGCTGGATATATTATTCTTGGCCAAGAATAATATCCAAGTGGCTTACACTTCCCTTTCAGATGTCTGAATATTTGGTTTTACTGCCTTCTGGTCTATAGAGTTTCTGCTGATAACTCTAAATGGGCTTTTCTTCATAGGTTACTTTTCCCTGGCTGCTTTGGGAATTCTTTCTTTGTCATTAATTTTTGACAGTTTAATACAATGTGCTTTGGAGATTGCCTCTTTGAATTAAGGTAATTAAGTTCCCTGTTTACTTCTTGGATTTGAGGATCTAGCTCTTTCTATAGATTTGGAAAGTTCTAAACTATTTGTTTAAATAGGCTCTCCATACCCTTTTCCCTCTCTTCTTATGGTATATCTATTATTTTTATATTGCTTTTTCTAATAGAGTCAGATAGTTCTCATAGAATTATTTTATGTTTTTAAGTTCAAGTCTCTCTTTTCTTCCCTCTACACCGTTTCTAGATTTTTACCTTTGATTATCACTAATTCTTTTCTCCATCAGTCTACTCTATTTCCTGTGCTCACTAGTTCATTCTTCATCTCTTTTATTGAGGTCTTCATCCCTAGAATTTCTGTTTAGTTCTTTTTTAAAGTTTAATCTCTTTGGTAAAATACTCTTTTAGGTTGTTCATTTGTTTTCTGAGTGCATTAAATTGCTTTTCTGTATTTTCTCAAATCTCATTGAGTATTTGCGGAACTGCAAACCTGAATTCTTCTGTCATTTATATCGCATACTTCCATGTATTTGAGTTTGTTTTCTGGAGATATTTCTAATTTTCTTTGTGGGAAGCCTTGCTACATTGATTATTCATGGTATTTTATGGATTTTTTTCCTGTCTGGGCATCTATATATGAGTGTCACTGTCTAGCTGGTTAATTTGACATCTTCCTCTTATTTTCCAATGGGTGGTGATGAATCACAAGTTTCTAGCTCTGTGGAATCCCACTGCTGTGTCCTACATCCAGATGCTGCTGTCAGTATAGTGACAAGGCATGTGGGTGTGGTGGGCTGGGGGAACCAGTCTACTTTGTTGTTTTACCCTCTTGGTAATAGCACCCTTGGAACTCAGTGATGTTTCCCCTTCACCTGGACCATGGGATTAGTCACATACTGCACCTTTACTCAGGGAAAAAAGCCATTCTGAAGTACCAGTTCTCAGCTTTGTAGATAATGTGCTCTACAACCTGAAACCAAGGGCAAAAGTAGGTGAGGTCTGGGAGGCTATAAGGTGGTAGGTCTCTGTGGCTTTCTTTCTTTGCCTTGAATTCCAACTGCCTGACAACCACAGCTGTGCCCCAGAGCAGTGTCCTTCTCATGTCTTTAGGCTCAGCTGCAGCTTGTATTACTCACTCCTGCAGAAATGCCCACTAAATCTCTGGATTCTTCCTGGTTGAAGGAGGTGCCAGCAGCAACCAGAATCCTCCTCGTTTTTATGCTGAGCGCCACCATAAACTGTATGTAGAGCTGCATCTGTGGCTCATCTGAGTCCTTCCCTCTTCTTGCCCACAATTTTTGCTGCCTCTTGCCCACTTTTAGATTTCCAATGTTTGGATCTCTTAGGCTTGTTTTACACTGAGCAGAAAATTATTCAATGAGTTATAACTGCTCAAATTGTTGAAACTTGAAGTGGAGAGGCCAAGGGGATATCTCAAGCTGCCATTTCTTTGCCATCACTTTACTGATTCTTTTTTAAAATCTGAAAATTCTGGTTAGAAGTTTTTGTTACTTTCTGGCTTAGTTAGTAAGTGCCTGAACATGATTAAAACAAGAAAGGATATATGGATACTTAACATTCTGTAATGGTTTTTATAATGTGTCTATGGGGCCAAGCTACAGACCATAGTTATTCAGTAAAACATTAATCTATGTGTTTCTCTGAAGGTATTATGTGATTAATGTAAATGTATTATGTGAACATAAATGTGATTAAAAGCCATAGAGAGTTAACTTTAATATTATCTCAAGTAATATAGTTAAATTTGATTCACTTCATTTGATGCACTTAAAATCAGAGGTTTCTCTGAAGAAGAAATTTCACATGTAGACAACAATGTTAGCACATGCTTTAGAGTCATAGCCTACCTGACCTTTCTGATGGCTTGCCCTATGAGTTTCAGACTTGTCTGTATAGCCTGAAAAATCATATAAGCCAATTCCTGAAATTACATGAAATCTCTTAATATGTTTATACTACTGGGTCTACATCTCTGGTTGAATCCTGATTGACACAATTGTTTTTTTAACCTGGAAATACCAAACTGCTCTAACAATTATCTAAAACTGTGAAAGTGCCTTTGGAATTGGGCAATGAGAAGAGGCTGGAAAAAGTTTGAGGAAGATAATCTTTTCAAACATACAAAAACAAACCTGGATTGCCTTGAACATACTATTAGTAGAAATATGCATGTTAATAACTACTAACAATGACTTGGAAGATAATGAGGACTATGAAAGAAAAAAAAACAAATCATTTTAGTAAAGAAATACCTATGTTGTAATATGCAAACTCTTAGTAGATTTGTGGATGTTAAATGTGCTGCTGGTTAAATGTACTCAGGAAAAAATAAGAAGCATTATATTAGAAACTAAAGAAAGGGGAGGTTCTTCCAATATAGTGGCAGAATTATGTGTATAAAGTTATGTGGAAAGAAGAATTTGGAAGCAATAAAATTAGACATTTAACTGAAGAGATTTCCAAATAAATTTGTGAATTTGAGGTACTGCTTCTTCTCGCTGCTTACAGGAAAATGCAAAAGAATAGAGATGAAATAAGAAAAGAATGGTTAAACACAGAATAACCAGGACTTGATCATTTGGAAACTTCTCAGGCTATTCAAATTGTACAAGAACCTCAAATTAAGGGATTTATCCATCAGAAAAGTAGGCTCTAGAAATAAAAAGTCAGGAATATGACTATACAACCCCTATCTAACACCCCAGGAATATAAGTATGTCAGAATATTTAGTAACAAATGTTTGTTGTGTGACTCATAAATTCTATCAGCCAATTTAGTTAAAAGACCAAAAAAAAAAAAGATTGGATTATCTAGAAAAGATCTGTGCAGGAGACTCTTTTCTACTGGAGTCAATCTTCATGAAATATATAAGAAACCCATAATATCCTTGAGAATGTTGTACCAAAAGAAACACTGCCAATTTGGGCTAAAAGTGTAATCAAAGATAACAGGTTCAGCTGCCTGCTGCAAAGAAAGCCACATGGTGAGACAGTGCTGGTGCAAAAGGAAAGGTTTATTTAGGTTCCTTATGTAACAAAGGGGCTTTGCAAATATGATTTAAGTAAGGATCCTGAGATGAAGATTGTCTTGAATTGTGGTGAAAGACCCAATGTAATCACAAGGGGCCTTAAAACAGTACGAGAGATAGATGGAGATTTGACTATGGAAGAGGTCAGAATGATGCCATATGAAGAATGTGAGAACGACTCAATTTACCTTTGCTAGCTATGAAGATAAAGGATGGAGTTTATGAGTTAAGGGATGTGAACAACCTCAAGAACCTGGAAAAAGCAAGGAAACTTATGCTTCCTAGAGATTACAGAAAAGAATGTAGTTCTGACTTAAAATCTTTATTTAGCTTATTTAAACACTGTCAAACTTTTAACCTATAGAACTATAAGATAATAAAAATTTTTTGTTTAAGTGTGGTAAGAGTCAATACTGATTTATGGTCTTTAGCTAATGTGTGGCTGAATAATAACGAACTTGGAAAGGAATACAGTTTGAAATGTGGTGGCAAGGAGGCCTGAGAGAGAGAGATGTAAATAGACCTCTTTGAATGGGCAAAGAACATGAAGATACTTGAGTCCCATGTGAATGCTTCCCAAAGGGTGATCCCAGAAGAGGAGCATTATAATAATCACTTGTATAAAATAACCTATTCTGTGGATATCAATGTCTCTTTCCCCAGCCTCTCTTCTCACTGCCAAATAGGCTTATGAACAAAGTGGTCATGGTTGCAAGGATGGAGATTATGCACGTTCTCAGCAACATAAACTTCCGTTCACCAAAGCTGACCTGGCTCCAGCCACTGTCATGTGACCACTGTTATTGGGCTAGCTGCATGCCCAATCAGCCAGCATCAGAGACCATTACTGATTCACTAATAAGACATCATTCCCTGGGAAGATCAGCCAGCAACCTAGAAATAGGTTGATTACATTACAACATACCCTTTATGGAAGACGCAGCACTTTGCTGTTACTAAAATAAACAATTACCCTAAATATTAATTTTCCTCCTATAAACACAATGCTTCTTTGAAAACTGCCACCCAAAGACTTACAGAATGTTTTATCTATTATCATGTTATTTCACATATCTTTGCCTCTGATTATGAAAATTTCTTCATAGGAAATTAAGTACAGCAATAAGTCCATGTTCATGGAATTCCCTAGACTTGCCATGTTTCTTGTTATCCTGAAACAGCTGGCTTTCCAGAATAGTGAAATAGCTTTTTGAAGACTCAATTACAGTGGCAGGTAGGTGGCAATATCTTGAGGATTTTGACAAGCTCTAGGATGCTATATATGCTCTTAATTAACATCCAATATATAATGCTTTTTGTCCCATAATCAGGATAAATAGTTGCAAGATTAAAGGGTAGTAGCACCACTCACTGTTACCCATGGTGATCCGCTGGCAAAATATTTGCTTCCTGTCTCCACAATCTTAAGCTCTGCTGGTATAGAGGTCTTAGTTTTAAAGGAAAAACTGCATCTCCTAGAAGACATAACAATGGTTCCACTGAATCAAAAATTGAAATTGTGAGAGGGTCACTTGGGCTCTTCAAGCCTAAATATCAACAAAGAAGTAGTTTACTGTGTTGGCTAGGGTACAAGGTACATTGGTTTGCTACCATACTATGGAGTTAAGGAAGAGTGTGTTTGGAAAACAGGAGATCCCTTATGCCATCTCTTAGTACTATCATATCCTATGATTACCATCAACTGAAATGTGCACCAACACAATTCAGGCAGGACTGCTATTGGTAAAATACTTTGGGAATGAAGTTTCTGGATTATGCCACCAAGAGAAGAATGATGACCAGCTAAGGGCAAAGGAAATATGGAATGTGTAAAGGAAGAAGGCAATTATAAATACCAGCTGTGGTCACATTACCACTGTAGAAACAAAGCTTATAATCATTATGAGTATTTCTTATTTTATTATGAAAGTTTTGATATAAAGGGTGTGACAAAAGTAGGTTTACAATTGTGTGTATGCAATACACAGTTTTTAAAATATTATTATTAACTAATTATGGTATTATTTTCCATAAAAGCAACTGTAAGCCTCACCCTTTCGTTTTCTTCAATTTGTTATTCCTTTATCATCTAACACACAATGCATTAACAATAGTTAAATTTGTCTCGCAGTATTTAAACTGTGAGATATTAAATGAAGAGAGTGAACATCATCCAAGAACATTTCATCCTTTTCTTGGGAAAAGGTTCGTTTTTGGGTGTACCCAAGATAGTTATATAATGTCCAGCACAGTCCAGCATAAATATAATTTTTTAAAAGATTTTATTTATTTCTCTTTAGAGGGGAAGGGAAGGAGAGAGGGAGAGAAATATCAATGTATGGTTGCCTCTCATGCATCCCCTGCTGGGAACTGGCCTGCAACCCAGGCATGTGCCCTGACTGGGAATCAAATTGTGATTGGTTGGTTCACAGGCCCGTGATAAATCCACTGAGCTACACCAGCCAGGGCCATAAATATAATTTTTTTACTGTCTTAATTTGGGGAGTTTAGAGATTAAGATTTAAGGTGGTATGTTTCAAAGAGATAGGTATCTTGAAACGTGAGCTGTAATAGTCTTTTATATGTGTCCACTTGGTTAACCTACAGTACTGACTAATTATTTAATCAAATACTACTCTAGGTATTGAAGTGTAGGTATTTTGCAGATGTGCTTAAAGTCCATAGTCAGTTGAAAGTGAACACTCTGGAAGAATTAATGAAGGAGCAAAGCTGGAGATTGTCTAGAAATTGAGAAATTGCATGGATGTCTATAGTACAATTTAAAGGCAGTGTTGGGAGGTGAGAGGAGGTGCCTCATTCAGCCCTGATGTAGTACTTCATGCTTAAAATGGAATGTTCACCTGAGGACGAGAAGTAGAGAATGGCTAACATATGCTACAGGTTATAATAATTGGCATGAAGACAAAATTGGTTGAGGTCAGAGAAAAAGATTGACATGAAAAGATTAGAGGAATTGGTTCAGTGTTTGAGAATATTAGATACATAGAATGAAAAGCAAGATTTTGCCGAGCATTGATTTTGATGTAGAAGATGAAGAAGAATACTGAAGAAAAAGTAATAGCACTCTGCTGGTTGGATTAAAAAGCTGTATATGTAGAAGTAGTACTAACAATGTGAAATTTAAAAAAAATGATATTATGACAAATGGTATCTATAAAATAGCCAGTGCCTGCATGAATAGCTGTGAACCATTGTCATTCATGAAGAACCTACACCTTCGCATTTTAGTGCTACCAAGGAGAAAACTAGTTTCATCTTATTGCCTTAAAAATGAGGGAACAGAGGCCCAAGCAGATGTCATCGTCAGTGTCACAGAGCTAGTTCAAGGTGGCAGAACTAATAGAATTCAAACAGCTTGTTTTCTGTTCCTTTTAGTGCCAAGCTAATTCTCCACATTCCTAGTTTAAGTGGTAGAACGGTAGAGTGGTTAACAGAATTGGTTCTCAGACCAGACAACTTGGACTCAAATCCTAAATACATTAAACATTGTGGTAAGGAATCTATTTAGAAAATCAAATACAACAAGTAATTTCTTAAGTGAATAATGTGATTAAAAA
Organism: Carollia perspicillata; assembly: GCA_004027735.1. Taxonomy (NCBI): domain Eukaryota; kingdom Metazoa; phylum Chordata; class Mammalia; order Chiroptera; family Phyllostomidae; genus Carollia; species Carollia perspicillata. The sequence goes on from PVKM010008618.1 coordinate 28,716, forward strand.
GCTACCAAACAGAAGCATTTAATCAGTGGTGGTAGAAGATGAAGTCATTTCTTAATGTTACATCTTCAATGACAATTGGGTTCAGGAAAAATACAAACTAAATCCTGGGGGCTGTTTCTATGGTGGGAATAATTATGAAGGCATTCCCAAGCAGAAAGTCCAGATAAGTGGTCAGAAAGGGAGAGTAGCAAAACAGCTTTATATTTTTGGGTAGCTGGAGGGATAGTTAAAAAGCCTATGAGCTGTTGATAGATAAAACGAAACACAGCAGAACAGTTTCAGCCTCAGTATGCAGAAAAAAACAGGGACTGGGAACCATAGCATAATGTTCAAGTACTCAAATGAAGAATCATTAGACTTAAATAGACCAACAAGGGCCAATGGAACTCGGATGAAACCTCTCAGTGGCGTCACTGACTTCTTGAGAGCAAGTAAAAGTAAAATGTATTTAAAATGCTAAGCTCTGTGACAACCTTTCTCTGGATACAGCTTCATGAGAATGGCTTTCTGAATGGGTGGAACAATTGGCTGACTCAAGCAGAACAAGACTCCACATGGTTTTGGTGTAGGAGTTGCATCAGTGAATCACAAAATGCAGTTAAGGAATTAACTGTTTATGTTGCAGGGTACTAAGAATTTTTGTATTTGGCTACATAACATATTTCCTTTCCACAGGAGGTAGTTATGACAAATTAGAAGTCTAAAAATTTTCTGATGGTGTAAAGGCCCAGCTGTCACTGGGGAGACAGTGATCAGATTTCATAGCTGCTTGGTCCCGTGGCGCCACAGAGAGCTCCATATGGTCACCCAAATGTTCCAGCTAAATCCACTGAACATTTCCAAGCTGAGTTTTACTTGAAAAGAATAAAACTCTTCTGGTGTGAATTTATCATTATGGGCCTACCGAAAGAAAGAGTCTTGCTAACTGACTACAGTTTTTTAAAATGGATGAAAATAATCCACTTAAGAACAACTTCGTACAGCTGACCTGTCGTCTTCATGATAACCAAATAATGGTGAACTCCTGGAAACTTTACAGAATTTCATTTATGTCAATTGTAATACAAGCTAAGAACAGTGGACTTTTTAATGGATATACAATGAATAATTAAAATCTGTGGGAATACTTACATATATGATAATAATTTTATAAACCACTGTTCTCTCTTTCCCCCAGACAACCATCTCTGCTAAATTGTTAATGTAATTACTAAGTGCCGGGGCACTTGTATGCATGTCAAAAATGTCAGGTAAGTCTTACCCGATAACAAATGATTGATGCATAATTTATTGAGTCTTAAGTGGCTATGTCCTTGGATATATTTCATATAAGTAATTTGCTTAGAAACACATCTGGCTCATGAAAACAACAATTGTTTTAAAGAAAGTCAGCTCTATATTTTAAAGTTAAAGGAAGGATACAGTAATCTTGTTATACACTGTACTGAATGAGGAAAGGTTTTAGTTTTGTAATTCTGTTTGGGGTTTGATGATATAAAGAATGTAACAAAAATCTTCCTCTGAAACTTGTAAATATTGAAAATATGAGCAATGAGCCAGATATACATTTTTATCAAAAACAATACATCTACTTGATTTTTATAATACACATCAGAATCTACTAGGTTGAGTACTTGTTTTAATTAAATGTAAATGCAAGTATTTGGTATTTATTATTGAAAATATAAAATGGAAGTATTAATGAGACTACTTCAAATATTTAATATTTATTCATTGAAATTATTTTACTATTATTTCTTAATCCTATATATCCTAGATAGTTATTAATATTTCTTATGGTAGTTCTAAACTTATAAAAACAGATAAAATATTATATTTTATTATATCTTATCCTTTATGTTTCTTTGATATAAACAAAATATGATTTTTGAAATACATTTTAAATTTTATTTTGTTGGTGTACAAAGAAAGATATTGTGGATAAAACACATTTTCAAACCCCTATAATAAATAGCCAAGTGCCTTTAACTTTACATTTCACCTTGCAGCACACTCAAAATGTTTAATTATTTGAGGATTAATGGAGGTAGTTTATAATTAAGCTGAAGTATGAACTGATGTCATCATCTCAGTATGATGATATACATTTTTATGCCAAAGCACCTGTTGTTTTGGAAGGAAGCAGCTGATATCATTATCTGCGCAGCCAGTAGCCCTGTTTCCTGCTGCTTAAAAAATTATCCTAAGGGTTACCTAAGTTGGAGTAATTCAGCATTTATGTTTTCATCCCCAGAAGAGGACTGCATGGAAAAAATGACTTCTCCAGCAATTGGAGAAAGGGAAAGTGAGAGGCACACTAAGAAAAAGAAAGAGGAAAAAAGGGAGAAAGCATCAATGCAGGGTATTGCTGCTTGCCTCTGGAATGGCCATTTTACCTCTTCTAAGAGCATGTGGGGTTTACAAGAGAATAGAAGAATGGAAGCATCTAATTAATTTTATTAATATAATAAGTAAAATTTTACATTGTTGGGGGAAGTGGAGAGCAACATAAACTTTTATGCTTCAACACAAAATGTAACATTGCTGTATTTCTAACTACTAATACAAATGTCTGTATTTCTAAATTTTGTATATAGGAAATCAATGACAAGATTCAAGTGACCCAAATTCTCATTTTCTCCTGTCTTTTAGACACCCTACCCCTGAATTTATTATTTTTATTGGATGGTTTGTTGGTTTTTTGTTATGAATTGATTAGGGATGAAGGTGAAGGTTTATGCAATATAAACTCAAGTTGCTTTGTAAATATATTAATCAATATATTCACCTGACTTGTTCCTGGTTTCATCCTGAAATCTTTCAGCATGAGACAATTCTACAGTTTCCCACACAGCCAAATCAATATCCTAAATATAATTTGGACCATGTGTATTGCTCCTAACTCTTCTGTAAGAGGTTGCCAATTCAGTGTTCCCATTGATAAAACATAAGTTCTTCCCAACTTAGTTCTTTCTTTTTTCCCCATTGGTATTCGTGGCCCTAATCAATACTAGGTATCTGCCATGTTTTCTTCCATACAATTTTGTTTTTTCCCTCCTCACAGGCTTTCTCCCATAACACCTGCAGGCACTACTTATTATTTCCTCATTGATCATAGCTGTTGTTTATTGAGATGAATTTTATTCTTATAAAAACATCTCACTTGAGCCCTGGCTTGTGTGGCTCAGTGGATTGAGTGCCGGCCTGAAAACTGAAGGGTTGCCTGTTCCATCCCAGTCAAGGCACAACCCTGGGTTGTGGGGTCAGTACCCCAGTTGGGGGTACACAAGAGGCAACCACACATTGATGTTTCTCTCCCTCTCTTTCTTCTTCCTTTCCCCTCTCTGTGGAAATAAATAAAAATTTTAAAAAAATCTCACTTGAGATAAGAAAGTTGAGATTTATGGATTTAAAGCAATTGTCCCATAGTCACACAGTAAATGGTAGAAATGATACTCAACCTTGGTCTGCAATATTCAGAGATTATAGTTATAACCACTTCCTTATGTTATTTTCAGTTCAACTTTTTCTTAAGTGCTCTTTCCATTCCTTTCTTTAACTGAAACTGGTTTGTCTCCAAGGACCACAATTTCTTACAAAATTTGTGTTAAGATATACTCACTGTTTTCACTTGCATTCATTGGGGTACTTACTTCTAGCTGCCTAACAACCCAGGAAATACAGTGGATTAATAAACATTTACTTCTCACTCATGTCATAATTGCATCCTTAATTATAGAAGTAGTTTGGGGAAGTTTATGAGGCGAGAACTTCTCCAAGTGATAATTCAGCAATAGTGTCTCTTTTCAACCAATGGTCCAAGTTGGCTAATGAGCAAGGATATTACCTGTAGCATTGTTAGCAGCAACAAAGTACTGAAAATTATCTAAATGTCCACCATGTATTGGAAATGTTAAATATAATACAGTATTGTACTATATATGGAAAGAGTAATGGAGCTTTTAATGTAATCATATAGAAAAATATTCCAACATATAATGAGTAAGAAAATGTTCAGAAGAGTGTACACCATAAATTACTCTGTGTATAGGGGTGTGTGTGTGTGTGTGTGTGTGTGTGTGTGTGTGTGTGTTCATTCTCTGGAAGAAAACACAAGAAACTGATAACAATATATGCCACTATTGGGGGAAATGGGTAAATAAGAAATTAGGTGGAAAGTCATTTGTTTCACCACGTATCCACTTACACTACTTGAATTATGTACCATATGCATGTACTACTTATTCAAAACAACAAACAAGTATAACTAATACAAATGATATTTTAAAACAGCCCAAACCAAAAACACTTGAGATAATGAAGCTACTAGAGCAGAACTTCTACCTTACCACAGGATATTGTCCTCACTGTAAGAATAGAGCCCTTGCTATAAGAAAGCTTGGTAAGCTTTTTACCAAGGTTACTAGAAAAAGTTCAGTGTTCCAGTATTATAAGTGGACGTATATATATATGTATATATATATATATGGATGTATATATATATATGTGTGTATATATATATATATACATATCACTCAGTTTGCAATTTGAAAACCAGAAATAACTCTAAGTATTTAAAATAGAAATAAATTAATACTGAGCATTGGTTTTACACTTGAGGGAAAAAGTTGGGAAACCAAATAAGTGACAGTGTGTTACCTAGGAGATTAGCAACAGCTAGAAGCCACTGCCTCCTGGGCTGGCAGGAAGAGAAGAGCAGGATGTTCACCACTGCCCAGCAGCAAGAGTCACCTGTCAGAAGCTGACACTGCCAAATGGGAGTTGAGGCCAGGGCTGCCAGAGATGTTGTCTGGGCTACAGTGGGAGAAGCACCCTGGTTTCTCACCCTTTCTTCAGTCCCACGTCTAACCGTGCCTTTCACTAGATAAATCCAGCCAGAAATCAGCTCACAGGGAGCTTGGGAAGTGAAACATTCAGAGATCACTCCACCTGAAATACAAAACAGAACAGGATCTGAAGGAAAACAAACCTGGTACTAGCGAGCAGTTCCTTTCTATCACTCAGCAAAAGTTTCCACTGCTGTGCCCATACATAAATCACATATAATGATGTCATGTTTCTGTCTAATATAAGGCTATCATCTATTATACAAACTGAAATACTCTTTCCTTTACCCAACAATGTATCCCTCTCACTTTCAGGATCTACAGGAAATTTCTGTAGAATTTTCTGTAGACATTTCCATAGAAAAATCAGGTCCAGATGTCATACCTTATGCAGTCTGGTGACATATGAAATGGAATTGTAAAGTTAAGCACCATTAATGCTCCTCATACAAAATAATAAGTGAGGAGGGGGAAATACTTGACACACACAGACAGACAGACAAGCATGCATAGCTACTAGAGTGCTCCGCTCTGGAAATAGTCATGAGGGTTTCATTGATGTTTATCCATTGCTCTTCCTACTGCTACGTCCATGTCACCTTTACTCTCAGATCATCTGCTCTGGAGTTTTACGTTGAGAAGTGTCTGAAAACTTAATTCTAGAAGGCTCTGAATCTTCGATGGTTTTGCCTTTTTGAGGCTGGCCTTTATTTTCAGTCAAGGAAGTAATGGGTTTCTGTGAATCCCATGAGTTCCACCTGTATTATATTGTGTTCTTGTGTAGCAGCAACCCACTATTGCCTTGATAATTTGTAACAGTCACCCTTACTAATATCATAACTTCTTCACTGCCTTTTATTTCAGGGGCCTGGAGAGTCATACTTCTGAAAATAGTCAGATGGTAGTTTCAAATCTCAGTTTAATTGTTGTGTCACATAATAGACACTTGAACAAGGATGCAGGAACTGAAAGAAAAATGTCCGTAATGGCCTATGTATAATAGTGTGAGGGACCCTTTTCACTTCAACTTCTCAGATTCAGGACCTGTGAATTCTGGCTACGAGAGAATTATCATCACCTAACTCTGACTGATTCAAAGCATATACTACCTAGTGTAGGAGGACATCTCAACTTTACTTGGTCTCCCGTAACATGTTATTGCTGTCTTCAGCAGGCTATTCTCCCTCTTTCAGGCACACTGCTTCCGGGTGATAAGGTTTTTGACTAGATCAGAGAAATTCCTGGTGGAGGTCCTTTGCTTCATTTCTCTTGCAGCAAAATATGTTCCTTGATCAGAATTAATGTTATGTAGGATAACATCATTATGCATATGAAATTCTCCAAGTACACGGATGGCTATGCTGAGAGAAGCATGTGGGTATGGAAGACAAATTCATATTAAGAATAGATATTTAATCTAACAAGCTCGCTTCTGAGTATATATCCAAAATAATTGAAATCAGTAACCCAAAGAGATATCTGCAGTTGCACATTCATTGCAACATCACCTATTATAGCCAAGATATGAAAGCAAGCTAAATACCCATTGATGGATAAATGAATAAAGAAAATATGGAATATACTTACAATGAAATATTATACAGCCCTGAGGAAATAAACATGGTCATATATTACACCCTCGATGAATGAACCTTAATAACAATATGAAAAATTACAGTGAGGAAAAATCACTTTCACAACGGAAGAGGTCCAATGGCATCCACCTGCCACAAGTGGACTGACCGGTACTTGAGAGATTGGTGTTGTATTGGATATTCAGTGTTTGCATCTGGTTCAGAAACAGTTATCAAAGACAATAGTGAGCCCAACCTACGAAAGGCAGTCTATGTTGTTGAGAGCATATATCACCTACATCCCTGCTGATATGGCCATTTTTGTCATGGGCCCATTGAAAAACAAATAAATCAACAAGCAAACTCAAAACAGATGAGAGAGTGTGCTGCCAGCTCTGTAGCCAGTTATCATGCACACATAATTAGTGAGCTCCTCCTCTGCAGTAGATGCTCTTAGGTGGACACACATGCCCATTTGGCAAAGTTCCCTTATATAATATCTCTCAACCTCCTTGCTATCAACCCTCCCATCTTGTTTGTTTCAAGTCCTTGACCAAAGTGGACAAGAACTTGAACCAGAGAACCAGAGAACTTCACCTCAAGCCATCTCTCTCATTCCTCAAGAAAATGGACAGCCAGTTATACTGAACAAGGTCTTAATCATGGGAACATTGACCTTCACTGCTATCCTCCAGGTTCACCTCTGCGTGGTATTGTAATGTGGTAGCAGTCCATGTGCAAGCTGACCTAGCATTTTGGGCAACTTCTATGAAAACCAAACCAACCATTTCTTCTTCAATCAACTGGTCATAGAAAGCCCACACAGGGCCATAGTTGTTGTTTAATAGTGGCAACACAGCTGAAATATGTGTCATGCAAGTATGAGTCACCTTATCATCCTACTGTTTCTTTAGGATCTGCTCAAGCCAACTTTATATTCCAATTCTATTTCTTTTTAAAATTTTTGTTGTATTTTTCCATTATTATTTAGTCCCCTTACACCCCCTCCCCAGAACAATCACCATATCACCATACTCCTGTCCATGTCCATGAGTCCTTTTTCCTTTTTTGCTCAATCCCTCTTTCCCCTTATACTTCCCTGCTTAGTTGCCCCCCTGTTCTCTATCTATGAGTCTGTCTCATATGCTCAGTGAAATAAGTCAGAGAAAGACAAATACTATATAATGTCACTCATATGTGGAATCTAATGAACTAACAAGGAAAACAGAGTCTGATTCTACTTCATAACGCACTGCCACTGCACATGTTCAAATTTAACATGACACATTTCTAGTTCTTGTATTAATTTTACCATGTGTGTCATTGAATTTGGGGCCTGACCCTCTGTCACATCGTTTCTACTGCTGCAGGTTAAATATTATTTTAAGGTGCCCATGATAGCTACCTGGTTCTCAAATCATAATATGAACAAAGGACTCAAAACCTTGAGCCTATAACTTTCTTTGTATATGTTTTTGAAACTTCATCCCAAGGACAGTGTTTGAAGCCATCATTACTACCATACCAGTAGGGAGCAGTTTCTATAATACTTGGTTGCCCAAAGACTTGCTAGTGACTGGCACTTCATTCCAAGAAATCATGCACTTATTTAAGTAATCTAAGCCACTGAATCCCAAGTATTAGTGTTAGCTCATTTTCCAACTGCAAGGTCACCATTATATTCATACTCAAATAGAGAAGGAACCCAATCCTGCAAACCCATCTTATAAGTCTCTATCACTTGGGAAGACTACTAATAAGAAGAATTTTGTCAATCAGGGTATAATCAAGAACATAAAGCCATTCATAGTTATAAATAGAGAAAATTTAAGACATTAAAGTGGTTACAAAGGTGACAGAAACTGAGAATCTATTCAGGGAGTGCTGACTCCTCAATACTGCCAACACCCTGCTCTATGTGACACCAGAATCAAACTCATCCAGAATATAAGATACTATTCAAGAAAACTGGCCAATATTTTTCAGAGGATTTGATTTATTGATGAACAGAGAGGGGATAGAATCTTCTAGACTGGTACAAAATAAAGACACATAAAATCCCTCATTGGAAAGTAAAATTGTTTGTGTCCTATATAGGAAAATATAATATATAATTTCTAACATATCACCCAACATGGTACATCTTTGGAGATAATGAGGATACCATTAACAATTATACCAGGACAGTGGGGATAAAATGGGACTGTCCAGAGAAACCAGGATACACTGTCTCCTAGTTGTAAAGTACATCTTTCTGACAATTAGGGAAATATGTAGATAGTCTGTACATTGGAAAATGTTATCCAATTATTTTAATTTTCTAAGGGTGACATTGTCATTTTTATACTTGGAAATGTACTTATTTTTGGAAGATACATTTATACTGAAGTGTTTAAAGCTTCGCGATGCATTCTGCCTTCTTTTGGATAGTTTGATGAGGGAAGTATGTGTGGAAAGAGAGAGAGTGGTGGTGCTAGTGCATATATTAATAGTAAATTAAAGTAAGAGATTATATGTTTTCCTTGGACTGTTCTTTTAAGTTTTCCACAGGTTAGGAATTGCTCCTTAACTTCTTCCAAGAATGTCAGCTACTAGGAAAAGGAGGAAAATAAAAATAACTCATAAACATTAGTATAGATGCTTGGGAAGAACAACAACAGAAACACCACTGATTCCTAACTCGCTACTGCATCACCAGTGATTCAGGTTTTTGGTGTAGGATCAAATCAGGATCAATATATGTCAATAGCTATCAAACAGGTTTGGGAATCACTAGCTTTGCTAATAAATTATGTGTTGGTAAGTGTTAGGCCATACTCACCGCTCTTCTCTCTTGTTCTACATATAGTCCTATAGTTTTGATGGATACTTCCATCTTAGAGCTATCTGGCCCCTCAAACCTAAAATGCTTTAAGACATATTTATTATTTCTCTTTACAATTCTAATTTCTTCCAAACAATCTCTACTCATTGCTTTCCTATTTTTTTACTAATGACACCTACATTCTCCAAGTATCTGAACTAAAATGCATGGAGTCATTTTTCCCTGTCCCTCCCATTAAATCAGAATCAGGGCTACCATGTCCTCCTCCTCATTGCCATCTTCATTACCATCAGGAAAGACCTCATTGTCTCTCTCACTGTATCATTACAAGAGTCTCATTGTTGATTCTCACTTCTATTATAGCCCCTTCTTCAATCGATTATGTGCACTGCAACCAGAATAAACTTACAAAGCTATGCTTCAATAAAAGAGAACTTTTAATTATTTCATAATATCCTTGTAAATTAAATGAAAAAAATATTTCTGACATTTAAATTCTCCCTTGTTTTCTCTCAAATGAAAATTCCAGGCTTTTCCTGTATTGCCTACCTGATATTTGAGTTATAATCCAGACTTGCCTTTTCATGATCTAAACTCATATTGAAATTGTTCCTGCACACTAACATCCTCCTCTATAACTTCTTCAAGGAGAAGCAT